>JAODOY010070751.1:0-16219 GCA_025399855.1 Forbesichthys papilliferus
TACTCCGAGTTCCTCACGGATAGCTGAGCTTCTCACCCTATCTCTAAGGGAGAAGCCAGCCACCCTCCTGAGAAAACACATTTTGGCCGCTTGTACCCGTGATCTTGATCTTTCGATCATGACCCACCCTTCATTACCCCGAGGTACTTAAACTCCTTCACTTGGGGTAAGGACTCATTCCCTACCTGGAGTAGACACTCCATCATTTTCCGTCTGAGAACCATGGCCCCAGATTTAGGGGTGCTAATCCTCATCCCAGCTGCTTCACACTTCACACTCTTTTGGCACTGTCCTTGACTTCCACACAATGTTAAAGAGGCATGTTATCCAAGACATCCCCTCCACATCCAAAACTTTTAGCATTTCTGGATGGATCTCATCAAACCCCTAGGCTTTGGCACTGTGGTAAGATATGAAGTAAATTTTGTAAGAAATCAGTGCCTTGGTGGTGTCTTGACAATTGATGTTTTAAATCACAATTACAACCAACTAGCAAAATCCCAAATTCTTCAATAATAAAAAAGCATTTCTAGAATTCCTAAGCATTCCTACTAGTTAATTACGATACCCAACCAAAAGCCTTTGACCTTATTCGTGAAATTTTGATTGATCCATTTTCAACAACCCAAGGTTATATATACTGTACGTGAGCTTATTACATACATTTAGATTGATAACAAAACAACCTGAATATACATACCTCTAGTTTATAATTTAACCTCACCATGCCTACACAAACACAACAAAATGACAGAAGTAAAATTGTAAAATTACATGTACTGTAACGATGTGCATCTCTTCCCTGATCCAGCATGAAAAATGTGTTTACAAATCTTCTTGTGAAACACTATAACTGGGATGATGAATATGTTTATATCTTGATTACAATGGAATTGCTTGTGGCTTAAGCTTATTTATGGATCCACTCAACATTTTATGACCTGCATATTCCAGGGTGAATTCAATCACTCTCTTGGGAGTTGAAGCCATGCTGTCAAATACATACACCCATAGAGGGATGAATAGATGTGTGGCAAGTCAATTTTGACAGACAGGAGGGATGTGAAGCGGGGTGAAGGAATGAAATAACACAGCTGAGATGCCAGGTCTGGGGACACATTTTAATGGGCAATCCTTCTACTCGTTGCCTGTTTTTCTTCCCCGAGATGGGTTTCTGGCGTCAATCAGTTTCTGCTCTCATTTTGTAATTGAAGCAAAGCGATAGAATTTGATCTCGTTCTGCAGGTTTTATATATGACATATAGACGTATGTCTATATGTCATCGGTTAATGGTACGACTAGGGTTTGCCGGGTTTAATATCAACAGTGAAATGGCGGCAATACATAGGTAGCAAGTAAAAGTATTTGAATCACAACTTCTCTCCCCTTGATTAAATATATAGTCTATATAGATACATATAAAAATATGACATTTGGAAAAATATATATTTGAAAGCTTTCATTAAACATTAAACCATTACAATACAATCCCTGTCATTTATACCTTAATATTTAAATATACAATAGCTGCCTGCACTAGACGCCACATCGACGTAAATGTTCTTACTTTATATCCCATCATGCATCTGCCTTATTAGGCACTCATAAACCAACTCAAAAACCAACAAAGCTTGGTACAGTATACTGTATAACCACCATGCCCATAGCACAGGTTACTGCCTCAACATAAGAGCTGGATCACACTTAACCTTAGTTATGAATGCCATTACTGAAATAAACAATACAAAAAGTACAAAATAGTGGCCTCCTGATGCCATTGCTTTTTTTATGGCCCTCTAGGAGTTGAAACAAATTACATATTGTACAGTATACAGCACGGAAATTTGCCAGTCTATGCAGACAAGTAAACTAGCGCACGTTGAGTGCATAGTGCATACGCAGGTAGGGAAGGCTAAATGTTCAGACTCCAAGGAGAGTCATATATTTCCATAAGCTCCTGCCATTGCGCTACCCTTTATAACCTGTCTTCAAGGTCTTCAAACGCATTTTATTCCACTGCTGTGTCTCATTACGCGAGAAACAGCACCACCAGCCGAATGAGGCGGATGTTCTATTGTAGCGGACAACAACTCCTCAAGTGGCCGCCGCTCGCTTGAGTGCCGACAGTTACAGCCGGCAGCCGCAGCTGAACTGAGGCGATCCATCTCGATCGGGAGAATGTGGCTGGAGCGGGAGAGACGGTGTAAAGCCTTTTGTCACACAAAAGACAACAATGAACTGGTCTGCCACTACGTCCCCGGGGACGTGAGGAGGGAGGGAGGGAGAGAGGGAGAGAGGGGGAGAGAGAGAGAGAGAGAGAGAGAGAGAGAGAGAGAGAGAGAGAGAGAGAGGTGTTACTGTACACTCGTAGTGCTCACTAACAGAGACAAGCAGAGTGACAGGACGTGAGGTGTGTGTGTGTGTGTGTTGGGGCTGGGTGTTCACGTCAGGTCAGCTTACACTCAGCTCCGGTGGTAACTGCAGCAGAGTGTCTCAAGAGCTGTAGCAGAGGTATGCAGTGCAGTGTGTATGTATGTACAGTATGTAGCACTGCGGCCTGCAGGCAGACACCTGGGAGAGGTGTTTATACCGGCGAGCCCTTTCAGGCTGTCCACTTCTAAACCCACGCTGCTGCATAACAATGCTGTCAGCGCTTTGTCAGTATGACCGGTACATCTGTCATTGTGGCATGGAATTGATTTACGCGCACACACACCTAAATAGTATGTGATAATGTAGTTACTTATTGTAAATTCAAGTCTATATATATTATAGTTACATAATACTGGTCAAACTGGGTCTCAGGTTTAACTTGATCAATGTTTCAGTTTCATTGCCATTTGGACACTTTAGTTATTAGGTTTTCATTCTTCTTTGCCTTGCCCCATGAGTGCCATTGAATTCTTCCATAATTAATGTGGAGCTGTTGTGGTTAGCTGTGCCTTTTGTGGCCCAGATGTGACCAATCCTATTCCTGCCAGCAGCCGCTCGGTTCATCTGCCTTCACAGTTTGCAGGTGAACACATTTCCCTATCTCTCCCTCTTTTCCCGTTATGCAGGGAAAAGTGGCCACCTCGCCAGTGAATGATGGCACAGAACGTGGGTGGCTGAATGTGCGATGGGTCGATTCGTTGTAAATCAAACTGGGCGACCCGCTGGCTGTCCAACTGACACCAATTATAGTTACCTCCGCCAGCGCTATAGTCGAGATGAGATGGCGGAGATTCTCGGTAGAGGATGTGTTTCATAAACAGTCGGGTGACAGTTGGACGCCATTGGGGCTCTGAATCATCACTTACACAACGACCTTTCACCCTGCGAGAGAGCATTCTCAAGTAGGGAGCCTGTATACAGCAGCTGTCGTCTCGAGGGAACATCCGTGGGACTGATGTGACGTGGACTCCGACGTACTCGGATGTCTACACCTCTCTCTGGACGCTTCCATGCAGGGGGTTATGGGTAATAAAACAGCTCAGACTATCAGTAGAACTATTGTAGTGAACTACAATATCAAAGATTGTATTACTTGCCATGTTGTGTTTTTACTGTATATCTAATATTTGTGTGTTGTATAGGGAACACATTAAAACAAATGCCTATAATGTATCATGCGTCATTTTTTCCTTTGTCTTTCAAAACTTTGTGTTTGGCTTTTGAAATCTATTAATTATTATCTGCCCTCGAATTGCTTTGCAGCTTTAGTAGACTTGATGATTTTGCATCTTTAAAATAAACAAGCTCTTGAAGATTGGTGGCTAATGCTTAGATAATATAAGATTAAAAGAGTACACATGGAATAAACATTTAGTGCTCTGATGGCTTAGCATTGTTTTGGTGCTCTGATGTCTTAGTATCGGCCTGACTGCCCTAAGGATTTATTCTTTTTTATCACATTTAATTGTCAGAATATTGAGTATTTGGATACTTACTCAAGGCTGCGTGGGATGGAGCATGATAACTTAAAGACATGGGGCCCCCGGGGCAATTGCCCGATGTGCCTGGCCAGTAAACTGGCACTGCCAATCACTTCAAAGCAAATTAAAATATCTTTAAAATAGCTCATACAACATTAGGACACATACACAATTACGCTATCTTCCTGACATGATTCACTGAGTTCATGAATTGCATTGGCACTAATCATGATTGCATGACAAGAGCTAAGAAATAGTCAAATAAGCCTCATTACCTCTAAAATACAGTGTGGGCATTTGTGTGCTTTCATAAAATGTGTTGTATGGCTTTACCTGTTAAAGTTTCATGACTTTTTTGCAATAAACAGTTTATCATAAAGTAAAAGTGTGGTTAGTTTTAGGAAGGATTAGACAACGCTATGGAAGTGGTTTATATATAGTCTGCTAAAAAAGTACAATGTGCAGTAGGAAAATACAAACAGCTAGATTGAAGGTATAATATAGCTTTAACATTGGACGCTACCATTTGCATTCTTCTGAAACCTTGAGTGAGTTTCAGGACAAGCCAATCAGTAGCCTTCCAACTTTGTGAACGTGCCAGATCTTGAGAAGAGTAGTGTACAGGCCAAGCAAGACAGAGACATTTATGCGTGCTGATGGAGCGCTGATGGCAAGTGTCGCGGCCAATAAGAGGCCGGGCATCTCCCTTAAACAAAGGTGTCTTAGCCTGTCTGTTTATCTGTGCGAGATTGACAACTCACCTGACATAGGCATGGAGTCTTTGGAGAAGCTCAACTCATCCTTTGCCACCCAGGAAAAGTTCCAGTAACCTCTTGGAACACCAGCAGTGGTCCGTCCGGCCAGTGGTTCACCTGAATAAGAAAATGTTACAATTATGGCCTTATCTGACAGATAGGGCTCTGTATTACAAGACTAGAACAAGGGCCCAGTCTTGTAAGAGACACAGAGAACAAACAGCTTTATAAAAGTGTCCAGGTAGGTGTTTAGGAAAGTAATGTTTGTTCCCAGCTGTAGTGACTTGCACTAGTCACTTCTGATCAATCGGTGTAGACACACACATCTGCTTCGTGTAACCCTTTCAAACAGCTGAGCTTCTTTCGTCTTAAGACTACCCATGCTGGATTTTCCTTTTAAAAGTGCCTTTTTGTAGGTGTATGTGAGTCGCACAAGGTTCAGGGAATGATGGTGTTTATGTGTGCAAGAAACGGTGTATGTGAGTCGCACAAGGTTCAGGGGGAGATGAGGTTTTTGTGTGCAGGAAAAGGAGGGCCAAATGGATTTTAACACCTCCACTTTGCCTACTCAGAGAATGATCACAATGGATCTTAATGATGAGATGTCTTTTAGTGTGTTGTACCCCTTGCTTTTGTTGTAAACAAACGATCAGAAAAAAGGTCTGGCTACATGCTACCGCCTCTCAAGTACATGTGAGGCTAAGCTACTCGCCCCCTCGACGATGATTTGTAGTTTTCCAATTTCAACACCCTCTCTGCATAAGATTTGGATAAGTTGCCATCACACCATCAATTTGTATGGTGTGTGATTATGAGAAACTCTGAGAAAGGCAGACTGTGAATGGAAAAATGTGGATCAGGTCTGTAATACCATTCAAATTAAACGGTCTCTTCTGCCTTATTGCTCCTAGCAATGTAGTGCATGACCAACCTGTGCATGTTTAGGTCAGTGCGGTGAAGTGTCTAATCCGCCGGCGCCGCTGCTGCAAATTAATTGCCTCTCAAAATGTCCGCGGTGACATAATGCACTAAAGTACATGGCTAGAACACAGTCCAGGGGCCCATATGAATTGGTTATTGGATATCAATAGGCTGCATAATTACCTGAGGACAGGTTCCTCTGATTTTGTTTGACTCGTTCCTCACCTTCTAAACTCAGAGACTAATTAATGTGAGATCGAACAGAAGTGTGATGCAGCAAAGGATGCTCCAGCGCCCCTCCCATACATATATAATTAGTTTACAATACTTTGCTTCTTGGAGGTGTCTCATGCATACATCCTGAAGTCGGTTCAAATGAGCCAGATTGATCGTAAACGCTTTCATGAACATTGAACAGAGCATATTTTTGTTACCTTCATCGAATATATAACACAATACAAAGCGTATCCTACTCTGCTCCTTATATTCTACTAATGAAGACATACTAATGAAGATTATCTCCAATATATTTGAGGTCCCCCTCATAAATTAATGTCAAAATAACGATGTTGCAGATACACTGTACAGTATTTGTAAATCAATTTCATAAAAGTTCTCTGGCTAATAAATATTAAGGATAAAATCTTAGCTGGTAGTATAACTCAAAGTCTTAATAGCCTTTGTACTCTGATGGACTATTGACTTCTCTTATACTGTGCCACCAAGTAAATAGTCTTGGTTTCTGCTAATAATTTCTCAAGGGCATACTGTATATTGTATGCCTTTTAAATCTTTGCTGAAGCTACAATGCATATTTTAAGCTGTTTGCCAGTATCACATATTACATAAATCGTACTGTAAATATATATGCTAGTACTGTAGGTTTTAAGTAGATGAAAACACTTTCCATGTAACATTGGATCCTCAGTAGAGAGTTATACTGTACACATGGTGGGAAATTAGCACCCGCCACCAGCCAAATGCGGGTACTTTTTCAGAGAGGTGGGTCATTTTGCCTTGTATACCAGCCACAGTGGCAGGTGGAATGTAAAAGAAATGTAGGCTGTAATAGTTAAGCCAGACAGACCCGCGACTTTAAATATTGCGTGAGGTTGATTCAGGCGTGACTGCAGGCTAGACGGAATGAAACCATAGTTCTACGAATGAGACACACAAACAAGGAAATCAGAAAACAAGCCGAATTCGTTCGGGCTCTGGGGAAATAGGTGGGCGTCGACCGGAGGTGCGCACACTGGTGAGTTATGAACTGTAGCGGAGCGCTGCCCATCGCCGCAGCTCCGGTTTTTGATTAAAACGTTGAGGTGGTTTTTGTTTCTTTCGTTGATAAAAGACAAGGCTAGCTCCACTGTAACTTGTTGGTGTATTAAAGAAACTAGAGAAGCTACTTCGTTGATAAAAAAGTATAGCCTGCTAGCAAGCACATATGTGCAGCCCCATTGCCAGATGTTCTAACACTATCAACACATTTTTAAGTCTCAATATTCCAAATCCAAAGAGTTTGTTATCAAAAGCAACTAATATGGTTAACTTTACATTTTTAGTCTTTCCATCAGATTCATATTCCATGGAAAACAAACATTGTGTCACATTGTAGCCCTACTACTGAGTCACAAAGCTGAAATCACATCAAGAAATATACACCACGCCTTCTTTTGGACATCTGCTGCTACTACAGATTTAAAATAAAAAGCTTTGATACCTCACACAATAAACACGCAATATACAAAGTAGAAAATGAATTTAACAGATGGCATTATTTATATATATATATATATAGATTTCACAATAATAAAGTTATCTGGAATTATTTTGGCCATGATAATAATTTAGTGAAAATGTTTTGCTAAATTGATGTTGCTTTGTTGTTAAAGTAAATGGAAAAGAATGCCTACTTCATACTACCATAAAAATAAAAATAAATCTAAAAATAGATTATGAAGTAATTTTTAAGACCCTGCCTGTCAAAAGGATTACTGAGTCTACCACAACTACTGGTACGGGCTAAATGCATGTTTTGTCTTTTCTGTATTGGTGTCGCTGTGTGTGTAATAAGCTTAGGCATTTAGGCATGAATGACATGAACACTTGCTGATGTCATTTCCATTCAGGCCTATATGCCTAAGCTTATAAACACAAACAGCTGTGCAGAAATGTACAGAAACTACCAGAAAACATACAGCACATATTATGTACTGTAGAATACAAAATGTATTAATACAAATTAATGTATTGACACAATTCTAATGTGTGCTTTTAATAGCAGAAAACATTGGCTGGTAAAAAATGTAAGTGGCTGGTAATATTGGGCATCCACAGTGGCTGCCACAGTGGCTGGTGGGCAAATAAGTTAATTTCCCACCCAGACTGTACAACAAGAAGTTTCCTCATTGTAACTCAAACTCAAGACTTCTTCAGATCCATTTTGAAATTAAATTTCTAATCCTCTGGCTCTCCCTGTCTGCTCTCACAGATTTACAAGACTTTGCATCAATACATCATGCTGCCAACATTAGCATGGTCAAATTAACTGATTAAATCAAATGAGTTCAGAATTATTCTTTGGTAAAATGGGTCCACTTGTGAAAAATTAAAATGTTCTTAAGGCCACTCCAAGCACATAAGAAAATGCATAGCAAATTCCGTGAGCACAAATTCATCTTCCATTATTAGGTCACCATGAAATCAAAGTGCGTACATCAGTTCATTGAACAACCTAACTGTGCTCCGAGCAGCCCTTGATTCCCTTCCAATGCTTCATAGATTTATCAATGGAGCTTGACTTGACCTGTCACCAGATCATATAGTTTTCTCTCTCTCACACACACACACACGCACGCGCACGCACACACACACACACACACACACACACACACACACACACACACACTTACAAAAGCAGACACGCTCTCACACCTTCCGATAACAACTGAGCAGTCTCGAAAGTTTGATGAAAATGCTTAAAATTTAGAGGCACTTAAATGTAAGGGAGAGCATAGAGAGGACATCACAGGAGGCCAGAGGGAGGAAAATAAACACTTTTGAGAGGAAGGCAGTCGTAACGTGATATATGTGGCGCTGGCGGCCTTTGCTTCACAGAGGAGCGACCATCCAGAAATGAAGTTAATTACCCGTGAAAAGGGGAGGCCGAGGACAAGCGCAGGTAGAGGAGCTGTCCGCGACTGTCCGGGCTTCGTTTAATCTGATGGGATTGTTGAGTATCTACACCGCTATCAACACCCATTTAGAATCCACTCAGATCTTCGCCTCTGCGCCACACTTGGGGCTAATTGTGTTAAAGACAGAAAAGTTAAAGAATAGTAATACCTATGGAGCATGAGAACTACTTCTTTTTGTTGCAATTAATTAAAGATTTACCTTGGGATACATATATTACCGCCTTAATAAATTGATTACCTGTCCAGGCTGGGTGTCGGGTCATTAGATGCTCGTCAAAGTCTAACGTAACGGCGGCGGCAGGCAGGTGAGAGCTGGAATTGGCTCCTCTGCTCGCCGGCACAAAGAAGCACATCGATTTCCATCAGGGTAGCCCTGATGTCCGCTAAGCGAACCCGTTTTCATTAAGAGCTTCACAGAGTTTCACACCCGGTGCCCGCCGCAAACTGCAAGCTCTCCCACACGTACACGACCCTCAGGAGACCTCCCTAGCGTAGCCGAAGCACTCCACATTACTTGGCTAAACACCCCTCAGTGTCACAAAGATAAATAGGTGCACGGTAGATGGTTCCTAAACTAGGTATACTAATATGCCTCCTCCCAAATTAGTGTTGTTCCGTTTGTCTGAGGCACATTGCAAGTGAGCAGCGTCAAATGTTAATTGAGGTTAAACAGGACCCAAAATTGGATAAATCATCAGGGTTTTCTTTACTGTCATCGTGCATTTTTGTAGTACGCCTAAATGTTCAGTGATTCCAAAAGGAGGAGTGAGGTCAAAGGACACTGACTGGAGAGGGAAATTAACATGTTTTGTGAAAGTGGGGGAAACGGGAGCACCTGGAGAAAACCCACACAGACACATGCAAACTCTAGACAGAAAGGCCAGGATGAACTTAGTTTGTACAGCAGTGAACCCTGCAAGGAACTATTCTCAAAAGTAACTAGTGTGTCTGTGAAGACAAACTATTCCATTTGATGAGTATTTTCCATTCATTTGTGGCATGTGTCTCAGAATCTCCTATTTGTTCATTTGATATGCTGTACCCAAAATTCAGAATGGGTTCTGGACTCTTTAGAGGTTAAACCAGTTGGTTAAGTCAAAGAAATCGGTAACACTCCACCTCTATACAAACGGAAAGGAAATGTTGTTGTTGTATATAAGTATCGCTGTATATCAATTTTCAGATATGGGGCATTTTCTTTGCATGCATCTATTTTGTGGGTTATTCAAATATGGAAGGAAAGTACCGTTTGGTGCCGATGAGGATAGCAACTGGCCATCACTGACGCTCTCTGATTGTATTTTGTTTTTGTCCACCGTTGTTCCATTTTATTTGATGCCATCAACCATCATAATGTGCTTGCTCTCAGCGGGCTGCGGTGTAATTGCGGATTGGCACTGCAAATAATGTGATGTACAAAAAACTCACATCAGTGCCTGTGGAGGGGCCTGTGAACTCCCAAAAGAAATGCTCCAAAAGTTCTGCAGATTCCTTCTCGTAACGCCCGGTGTGATTTGTCATAGCCGCGGGGTTCGTGATCTAATGATGGCGGTGCTGATTTTAAAATTAATTATGCAGAACCCTTGTCCCTTTGTATTTGTTATGTTTGGCCCACTATGAGCCTTCACTTGCATGTGCCAGTAAGGCATGCATCTGCCAGGAAAATGCTGTGATAATAATTGAGGATGCACACCCTTCACAGAAACAAGGGGATGGTTTAAGATTAGAACACTACCCTGGGTGGATCACAACACCTCTAAAGAAGCAATAGTCAACTGTCTGCTGTAACCATATTATAACATCCAACCTATTCTTGTTATTTGTTATTTTCGTCCAGGAAACATAGCATACGGAAAACATGCTGTTTCTTCAGACAGCCTTATCCCATTAAGAAATATGTGCAGAACGCCACAAGCTATTTGTGGTCAACGCTAACTGTTGAAAAGTGTTTGATGACGATGTGGTCAGGGTGCTTGTTGTGTTGTGTCATCAAAGCACCTGCCACACAAGATTTCAACTTCTCCATCATTGATTGAGGCATTGATTAGATTTGCCACTGTTATTTCCCAGGAGCCAAATTGTGTGAGTAAGTGTGTGTGTGTGCGTGTGTACGCATGTGTGTTGGATGAACTGGTAAGTTTAAACTTGCCATTATGAATAATTCATACATTGACCAAACGTTACCACACATACATCCATTGTGAGATTGCAAATGACAAAGACTTTTAAGCTGTATGAAGTTGACAGAATAAAAGAGAAACATGGTAAATGCTTGTGAATCAGTATTCACCTCTTCAAGATGAGATGGATTTGCTGATGACAAAATGGAACAGATGTTTTGACCTGTCAAACTCCTTCCAGTGTTATAGAATCAATCATGAAACAAAACACATTAGATGGACTCAGAGTGATGACCTCAGCATTACTAGTGATTCCCCACAAAACATACTATTTCAACTCAACGCCATGCTCATATCAGGTAGAGTCTGAAGCATCATTTTGACTGACAGCTAACAGGGATATTAAAGCTGTCTGGGGGCTTTTTCCTATTTTGTTGTTACCTTTATATATAGGACAATCTATTGCAAAGCTGTGAAAAATAAATCAATATAACACCGTCAGTGACATTTCTTTGAAGACACATCAAATATGTTTTGCATCTATTAATATGAACCAATGTCTGTCTATATCTATCCAGCCTGATGTAACAAGTAACGGAGAGAAAGCTATGACAGAAAAATACCGTGGCTGATCTAGCACAATGGTAGTAGTTAAGCATATACTGTAAATCTTACTGCAAAATGTTTTCAATGTTTTCAATGTGATAAACAGGATGCAGTAAATGTTAATGCTGACAGTCACAATAGCCTCATAAAGCTTCATTCGAATGATTGCTTGTGACCAAAAGAAGTCTATGGTATCCAACACACTAAGCTTGTATTCTCTTTAGCTTCTGTAGCTACATCTCCAACATGACAGCCTGGGTCAAAATGATGTGTGCATCTCTACACAGATGCAAACTATTCGACAGCTTCACTGCATGATGGACTGTATGATAACACCTTTCACCATCATCAGCTGTAATGAAAAAGACATGATATGAAAGAAATAATGGCGATGATTTGGAGAGCTGTTAAAAGGTTTCAACATTCAATGATTTAGGACATAATCACACTTTCCAAACTGAAACAGTATCTTCTTAAACAAGTCATAATAATACCATAGCTATCACACGTCAACATTATACATTCACTCGATGGCCACCACAACACATTTTGCCTACCGTTACACAGTATGTGTAATGTTGTGCGAGCATTGGCGTAGAGAGTAACGTAGAGAGTAACGAACACAACCCATCAGTAGATAGCTGAAGCCTTGTGAGAGTGGACGTGATTTAACACAACGCCTCCACACTCCTACTATAATCACTAGAGTTAATGCAATGCGGCCGGGCTTTTAAAAAGTGTAGCGGCACTCCATAAATCTGGCCTGTCTCATGACCTGCCATAACCCACTCCATATTCCCTCTCTTTCCCCCCCCGTTTTCACTCTCTCCCTGAAGAGGCACATGTTCTGTTCAGGTTTTTGTTCTCCCCTGTGACCCCTCCTCCACACGCACACACACACACGCACCCTGCTACAGTATAACTGCCGCTGCCAGTAAGTCATATCTGCTGTCTATTGAAAACATCCAGCTGATAAACAGCAGTAAACTTAGCTGCTGTCTCATATCAGCATATCTTGCTGAGCTATTGTCACAGCACCCACACATGTCAATGGGGTTGCGGTGGTCCAGGGACAATGAAGGGTTAACGTTGACGTAACGTTGACGGGGGTAGGGGTCATACTCATTAACTGCCAGCTGGAGACACTCGGGGGTAAGAGCTGATAAGAGCATGCGCCAACATACAAACTACTGAATGTTAGCCCCGACTTTGATGTGGCGATACTGGAGATTACGTAGCCATAGGCATAAATATAGTGAAGAGCCATCAGGCTAGCACAAGTTCTATGAGAAGCACAGATAACTGTGGATATTGCGTTCAAACACTAAACACAAGTAAACGCATTAACAAGCAATGAAAACACCATTCTCTTCAGGTTGTATGAGGTAAGCTTGAATGCCTGCAATAGGCCCTCTGTGGACTTAAAGTATGAAACAGAAACAACACAGCCGAAGACGTCGATCGCTGGGTTTGGCGTTTAGGATAGTTTTGGATGTGTTTCCTGATGGATAGAGTATGTTTGTGATGCGTCAAGGGAGCTGTCATCCTAGCGCTACTCGAGAGTGTTTGTATTTGGCCATTTCACGCCTTGAAGCGCATCGCTGTCTTGCATATCTGTTCCATATTCGGAACCGAGTGTAGTGTGTGTGTGCGTTTAGTGTTAACAGTGTTACGAGCGAAGGAGACTTTTCAGCACGCGTCTTCATCAATCTGACCACACAGCCACACAATCTCCACATGTCGCCGCCGCGAACATCGACCCTGACTGCAACGCATCCTGGCGGGATGCAGTCAGGGTCAACGCTGTCAATTATTAATAGACAGGGCTCACAGGGTCAAGAGGGCGTGGCCGCCCCTGCACACTCTCGCCCATTAGCGGCGAGCCCCTCCTCTTGGAAATAAGAGCAAATCCAATTATTCTGACAGCAAAGCCGCACCGGACTACAACATGGACAATGGAAGGAAACATTATCTGCCAATAGTAATTGCTAGCAGTCACTGCGACACAATGATACTGGATTTGTCATGGCATTTCTGAAGCAATGAGACTCAATGCTTGTGTGGGTGTGGGGTTATTTAAATAAATAAAGCAATTGAACTGAATTGAGTGGGACAAACAAGACACAAATTACCCTGGAAGTGATGCACAAAAACATCTCAAATGAGGCAAAGCTGCTCCATAAATGACATTGACAAGAGAGCGAACACGTCTGCGGGGATGACAAACTCACGCTGTGCAGGGGAAATGACAGAGTTTTCTGGACCATGCAAACAGAACGAAAAAGGCAAAAGTCACGTAGCCGTTTCCCACCCCCGGCGCCCCCCCCCCCTCCTTCACACACACACACACACACACACACACACACACACACACACACAGTGGAGCAGTGCGGGGTCTGGGTCAGACCCTGTGTGCTGTAACCTCAGCAGAGCAGAGGTAACATAGGAGACATAATTACTTTCACCTCGTCTGTCTGCATGGGAGCTGTGTGGCACCCACGGACACACCCTCCAGGACACACACACACACACACACACAGACATAGAACCTTCCACACATCTACACACAAAGACACACTGAAGCATCCACACATCTACACACACAGCCTAATCATTCAAGGGAGACGCTACCAGCGTTCAGCTTTGGCTCGGCTGCCCTCCTCTCAGCACGCCCCACATAAGACGGGGGTCCCACCATCATTACCATCACACAGAGATGGTCAGAGTAACCGTCCAATAGTCTCTCTACCCCCATGTCGTCAGGGGTTACCATATCAGCGCAGTGTGTGGCTTATAATGAGGCAGGCATGTCATGCTGTCACTATAGGAGAGGCAGCTGAGAGGCTTTTTGGCTTCATGTCTGTGGTTATAATGTGCATAGACACATCTTTGCACATGCAAAAGTTACCACCCCCCTGCACTGTTAGCATATTGCCTGTGTTTTTATGTCGTATTGCCTTCCACGCTTATAATATAATGGTTTTATTCAAATGTGCACTGTAGGGTCTTGTTGTGCTGTTCATGTCAATGTCTGTTGGGTTTCGTTACGAACCCACACTGTTCTCCCTGGTGTTTGTTTTCCTGTCCTGAGGTGCAGGTGGCCGGGGTAATGTGAGAACACCTGAGCACACTAGAACTTAAGGACTGACTGCACGCACTCCCGCCCACTGCCATGTCAGTGCTCCAGGTGGCTTACACTGTCATTCACACATCCACTATACTGATTCTCCAGATTTACACAAAGGTCAAAATAGGCAATCTCTACAATCATATTTGTGTTTTGCTCTATTAATGCTCCCACATTCTGCACTCTTTGGCCAGGGCACACTGAACATAAGCTCACGTGTAGCGTAATATATATATTTTTACTACACTTGCAGTCATTCCCTGCCTACCGGTAGCTTGGTTTAAAAATGAACATGGAGTGTTTATAACCCATTGTAAAAGTGCCATGTACACCTTGCGTAAAAAAATCAATAGATATAAATAGTTGTATTTTTACTAGGGCTGTAAAGTGATGATATTATTTCATTCAATATTTTTTCATTAATTTCATGCTTTGTATTTAATTTATCTGAATGAATTGTATACATTAAAATTTGATGGGTTCAAATACATAAATCCATCTGAAAAAAAGTAGCATTTAGCAATTAAAAAAGCATTATTTATTATGTTTCTATATTTGGGTTCACTCATTTCAGGTTGTTTTTTGCTGAATAAAAAGTAAGACCTTCCAGAGATAGAATTTAGAGGTTTTTGCATCTGAACATTTCATGTTATGATGTAAGGTGATTTTAGTGTCAAACAATGTGTGAGGTAGACCATATTCATCATGAGAGGCTACAGTCCTTTGGGTAGACTATATTTTATTCTGTTTCCCAAAGCAAAACAGAGCCATGCAAAGTTAACATTAAAGTCAACATTCAGGTAACTTTGTTTGTTTATAATCTAATCTATTCTACTGCAGAAAACAAAAATAGCTTTTAGGTCTACAAGTTAGATCTAGACGTAGTTAATCGTTGCTAACATTAACATTATATTTTGTGTGTCTCTGATGCTTTTGATGTTGTTTATTTACAATTTATTACTGCCGCACGATTAGACTTCTTTCTCTTGCATTGTGTTTTATATAGGCCTACTCTCGCCTCCAATTAAGATGGTCACTCACCATATCAAGAGATATTGTATGTTTACATATTTATCCATGGCATTATGAATTCCTTTTTTGACCGTTTCTGATTCCAGTAGTGTATGTTTATGGTCAGAGCTTTTATCAAATCATATTTCATGTGTTACCATGTGAAAAAAAACTACCTAAACCTTCAGAATCTTCAGTGCAGGTGTCTGTAATTTCAACAAAATAGCAATGCAACCGTTACTGTTAACAAATCAGATGTATAGATGAAGCCATCTAGCGGGCGTTTTTATTTTATAAAACCTACAATGACTGACAGAGGTGGATACATTGATTTGGTCGCAAATAATTACAAAGCCATTTTTAGGACTAAATATTCAAGAGAAGCTGGACATCGTGAGAAAAGGTTGGCCAACTACGGAGCTAGCAAGGCAGTCCCAGCCGGGAAAAGGGTATGTCCCACTGGGAAATGGAATTCTATAATGAAAACACAAAGAGAAATAAGGTAATATTGAAAGAACTGATATATTGTGTCATATCATTCTTGCTACTGTACATGAGATGCCATAT
>JAODOY010070762.1:0-16217 GCA_025399855.1 Forbesichthys papilliferus
CTGCTGCAGTAGAAGTACTAGCATGTACCTGCTGCAGTAGAAGTACTAACATGTATCTGCTGCAGTAGAAGTACTAATATGTATCTGCTGCAGTAGAAGTACTAACATGTATCTACTGTAGTAGAAGTACTAGCATGTACCTGCTGCAGTAGAAGTACTAACATGTATCTGCTGCAGTAGAAGTACTAGCATGTACCTGCTGCAGTAGAAGTACTAACATGTATCTGCTGCAGTAGAAGTACTAACATGTACCTGCTGCAGTAGAAGTACTAATATGTATCTGCTGCAGTAGAAGTACCAACATGTATCTGCTGCAGTAGAAGTACTAGCATGTACCTGCTGCAGTAGAAGTACTAACATGTATCTGCTGCAGTAGAAGTACTAACATGTACCTGCTGCAGTAGAAGTACTAATATGTATCTGCTGCAGTAGAAGTACCAACATGTATCTGCTGCAGTAGAAGTACCAACATGTATCTGCTGCAGTAGAAAAACTAATGTGGATCTGCTGCAGTAGAAGTACTTACTTTGTATGTGTGTGTGTGTTTAGCAGGCAGCCATATGTGAGACCATATGGGTTTGAAGGAACCCTGCTCTGTCTGCCCAAGGGAGTGTAAACACACACACACACACACACACACACACACACACACACAATTAAAAGACACTAAAAATCAAATTATCAAAATACATCTATGTGCCAAACACTCCCAAATCAAGCGTGTGTGTGTGTGTGTGTGTGTGTGTGTAATCACCAACATCAGTTGAAGCCCTCTATAGCTACAGACAACAGGCAACAGCCTTAGGCGGACAACCCACTGTCTAGTCATAGCATGCATAGCTTATATAACACAAACACATACACATGCACGCACACACACACACATGCATAAACAGGGTTGGGAAGTAACTGAATACATGTAATTAGTTACATGTAACTGATTACAAAACAACAGTCACTGTAATCCATTACAGTTACAAGTTAAGTAAATAAAATTAGATGATAACATTTAGGACTACTTTCAAATTTAAAAGGAAAGTTTGCAGAAGAAAAATCTGATATCTTGAACAACACAAACGGCCACAAAAAATTAAGATGTGGTGTTGCCTAAACTGTAATTTGCTTTGGATTTCAAAGAACAGTGTTTTGTTTGTTTAATGTGTGAAGTCATTTAAAAGTAATGGAAAGTAATCAGACTATGTTACTATATTTTAATAATCCAAAAATTACGTTAATGATAATAAAATGTAGTCTGGTAACTAGTAACTGTAAAGGATTAGATTAATAAAGTAACCTCCCCAACCTTAGCATACGCAATCATACACAAGCAAACACGCACGCACACACACACATGCAAAACCACAGGTACACACGTATGGTATATTTGCCTCTGTAGCCAGGTGGAAAAACGTGAAGATACGCTATCGCAAAAAAAACTCAGAAATTCGGAGTTTATGAAGTCGCAAATTTGCAAGAAAAAACTCAAAAATATAGTGGTTCAAGACCGTCATTTCCTGTAAATCTTAGAATATTACCCCCCTCTCCAGCCGACCACAGCCCGTTTTCTTTAATTTTTTTTTTTTATGGCCCTAATACACCGTCGTACAGAGACCTTCTATTTAAGTTTCTTAATTTTTTTTTTTCAAATCTAGACTGAACACCAAATTATTTTCATGCAGAATAAAGATCCCAAAAATATATACGCGTGTCGTGTGTTGGTATAATTCACCAGGCTACACATGTAAAATTAATATAAATAAACAGAATGAATTAAAAACCTGTCAATCCAACTAATTAGTTTCAATACGAACAATAATTAATAAATAAGGTATTATGCAAATTTAAATTGTTTGCTGGTGTTCAACGTACATGTGGGGGGGGGGAAGTCGTGATTTACTGTGTGTGTGTGTGTTTGTGTCAAATAAACCCTGCTTCCCAAGGTAATGCGCACACTACTGAATGTGGGTGTCTAGCCTTGCAGTCAGTCATTATTTAGTTGTCCAGGGAGACGGTTCTTGCTGTTGATTACAACAAAACCAAAACGAGCTGTACAATATATACATGAAACATTAGACAATAAATATACACATTTATTCAACGCCCACATGAAACGGGAGGCAAAACAGTCAATGCAACTCCACCAATGACCACCGGGGGGAGACAATGCTATCAGCCAAGCAAGAACCTCCGGTGCTGAGGAATTAATCCAAAATCTGCAGTTCCTCCAATGACCACCTGAGGGTGGCTGCTAAAAGCAGTCAGTTCCCTTTATAATGGATAGGGGGAGTATCAGCCTGGTCTTGAGATGTGTGACGTGACGAGGGTCTGTCCATTTATTCACTTATATTTAGTCTATGCCATCATAGATGTCCGCTGCACCACAGCTCGGACCAAGAGCGTAACTACGGGCAACATTCAGCCCAAACAAAGTGTGTTAAATGTAAATGGTGGTTGGTTGAACACCCCGTTGTTTTACGCACAATAGTAACAAAGACTTGATTTTAAACAGAGCGGTTTACATACACGTCACTGCTGATTGGCTAACAGGAGCCCGTTGTGCAACATGTCGCATCGCTTGGAGAGAAGCGGATCGTTCAGGACACCGTAGCAGATTATAACAGATAGTCTGACAGTTACTATGTACAGTCTGGGACGCAGACTCATTTTAAACAGGCTAAGCAAGCACCATCTCTGATTTAGGCCAAAGAAACTTCATTAAAATGATCTAATCGTCTAAAAACGTCTAAAATGTATTAGGAGTATTACATTTGAGTTGTTTTCAAACCACCAGGCTTATCTCACAGGCATTTAAGCATGCCAATGCATCCGCATATTCATTAAATAGCCTATCAACCTGTATCAGGTTGTTAAGTATAGGCTATATAGATTATGGCAAAATGTTATATTTTGTAAACCCAATCTATATCAGCGGAGGGAACTGCAGCATAGAGCCATCCTCGTGCATGTCAGAGAAAGGTGTTATGGCCTGCGGGGTTCTGCAGATTAACAGGCTGTTATTTGATCATCCGATGGTGACAGAATAAAGCCTATGCCCAAAGAGCCCTCTATTCTATGTGTTGTAGGCCTAGTTCACTACAATCATGTTCATTTTTCAAGGCTGAACACCATAACATCTGTGATTTATCTGAAACCTCATGAAAATTGAGAAATAAATAAACTTCAAAACCTTCTATTTAAATAGGCTATGATAAATCGGCTATATAGGTCTACTAATTAGACTAGTATGCCTATATTAAGGCTTTAACCGGCCAGGACAACGGTGGTGCGTGCCTGTTTCGCATACCTCTTCTACGAGCCGGTCAAAGAAGTGTCTCTTCTTGAACGTATTATAACTCTCCATGTCGTAAACTCTAGGGGCGAGGCCTCTAAATCAGCATATTTAAGGGCGTGGTATTTAAATGGCGCATGTTTTCCACCACCACATTTATCAATGTGCGATCATTCTTACACTTGTTTGGAGAGATACGAAGGGTTTCATAAATCACACGTGAGCGCTATCGTAAGATGAATTCTGCGCTCGGATCGGCGCTGGTGTCAACGTTAGATTGATAAATGAGGGCCAGTGTGTCCTGCCCTGTTTGCCCTCAATATGGACATGATTGGTCAACATTACGCAGACTACAGCAGAATATCAGGACACTATATCCAGATACAGATCTCTGTATTATGCAACTATAGGCAATGGATTTTGGCCAAGATTCTGTTAATGAAAGTGTCTTGGTTTCTGTTTGTAGTCCGCATCCCATTAACCCAGGGGTGGGCAATCCTGGTCCTGGAGGGCCGGTGTCCTGCATGTTTTAGATGTCTCCCTGCTCCAACACACCTGGTTCAAATGAATGGGTCGTTAACAGGCTTCCAACGACCCATTCATTTGAATCAGGTGTGTTGGAGCAAGGCAACATCTAAAACATGCAGGGCACCAGCCCTCCAGGACCAGGATTGCCCATCCCTGAATTAACCAATCCCGTCCTTATGGAGGGCAAAAGAGGCAGAACAAATTGGCTGAAATGCAATCGTGTAAAAAAAAGAAACTATCGTCGTGAAGAACAATTTGCTTTTTGTTAGATTTTGAACACACTTGCACAGTGCACAGAAGAGGACATCTTGGCGCATGTTTATAGAGATTACTTAAAAACTTGTCTTGTCTCAGACACAGCTGCCTGTCTGTCTGCCTGTTTGCCAGCTGTCTATCACATCTGAATATAGCGGCATATTGTCGTCAACAGTGATAAAACGGTGCTGTCACACACACACAAGCAGCACACCCTGAGGTGATCTTTCTCTCTGATGTATGGCAGGCTCGCCCAACCTGTCACAATACGACGTGATGCATCACGCCACCAGGCGACTGTCTGGCGCAGATGTACACTCCCATCCACCCCGTCTGTTAAGACGTATGACTAGCACACGGGACACTAGCTAGCTGTTTAAGTGTGCGTCTGCATGTTTGTGTGTATGTGTGTGATATTTATATTCGGTGGTAGCCTGATCATTTATCAGTTCCACAGATGTACAGTACCGCAAAGCCACAGTTTCCTGCAGAGCTCTTTGTGTGCGTTGTGTATTTTTCATCTCCTCTAGTAAGACATCAACACCCATGCATGACAGACAGGTGCGGGTGTCAATCAAAAGATATGAGAGGATGATGATGATGATGAGCTAACAGTTTGACCCAGAAATCAAACTGTAGCTTTATTAGAGGATCGGAAAACGACCAGATATATTTCAGGTAGACCATTTGTTGTTATTTTTGTTTACACAATTTCTTTTGAGCAGGAGTCAAGAGGGTGAAATACAGTTTGTTTCCTCTGTTCAAATCATGCCCACGAATCACATTTAGCAGCCGCGGTATTTAAAGAAGTCCACTCAGTCATGCCAGACAGTTTGGGGAGAGGGCAGCCTTTCTTTGTCTCGTGAAGTGCCTCTGCTGAGAGAAGGCACAGACGGAACCAGAACTGGAGCAGAGGAGGGCTGTTTAGCAGAATTACACATCTCACTCACATTAAAAAAAGATGCTGTGTACAGTGGCTATATCAACTATACTGTACAGTGGCTATATCAACGTAGTTTTGTGGAGAGATTGCATGGCTTTGTATTTGATTACCTACTCAGGAAAGGCTCAAAATGAAATGCAGTGGCAGACCAATGCCCACCATTGATTCAATTCCAAAGCAAAACATGGTAATTTTCAGCTATTTTGTATCCTGTTATCTTGTAACACCTCACCTTGTGCCTGAAAAGACCAGAAGGAAACCATTTTAGAGAGTGGGTTTCCAGACTATAATCTCAGCAAAAATTGAGCTGAGAACAAAAGATGGTGGAGCCAAGATACGCTACAGTCTGTCACTGTGTGTGAATGGGGCAGAAATGTTTCCTAATCTATGGCTCTATTGACAGACCTGAAAAGCCGAGTGATGCACACAACAGCAGCACTAATGGAATGCCTCTTGTCCAATGTTCTGCATTCATTTAATCTTTAGACGTAGTTATCCGTACGTGAACGTCTTTTTCTGTCATTGACATTTTATTATTAAAAATTAGTTTTAAAAAATAAAGTTTTATCTTTTGTATTTATTCATTATTTATTCATTATTTATTTATTTTTCTTGGTCAGGATCTATTTAGAGGAGAGGTTTGACATTTCCCTAAAATTGCTCCAATTCTACCTTGTCTTGCAATCCACGTCAGGATCCCATGGACACACGCATGTGTGTTTTGCAACCTCAGGTTGAACAGCATATGCTTGTACAACTATGTGTGCTCATGCCAATTTGCCACGTCAACGAAAAAAGGTTGCTTCAGTAAAAAATAACAGAAAAAAAAGTAGGAAAATATGTGTTTGATAGATTATTTATTTGTTGTGACAATGCTTCTTGGCAATAAGTCATATACCATTGACACACTTGATTATTTCCCTTTTAAATGGTGCCACATTTGTAAGGAACATGCGTTTGTGGGATGAGCAGCAGAGCTGAGTTGTGGGTTGCGCTCATTACAAATGTCCAAATCCTCTCTGACAATGCTTCAGTGCACAGCTTCGTATTGCTGTTGGTTCTTTGGTGGATCGGATGATTGAAGTCTGAAGAAACAAGGCACATTGACAATCAAACAGGAGCGTCAGTAGTGTGTGAAGAACCACAGCCACAACAGCCTGGAACCTCCTCCTCATGCTGGTCACACACTGCTGTGGGATGGCATCCCATTCTTCAACCATTTGTCATGTCAGCCAACGTGGTTGAGTTGGTCACTCTGGTGACCAAGCTGATCCCACAAGTGTTCACAAATGTCCTCACATTTTGTGCATCGTTAATGTATAATCATTTCTGCCACTACAGTACCTGTCACACTAAGCACCTGCATCTCAGACCAAAACAAATGCTCTGCTGGACACAAAGACACACGTGCACCGGCTACGTCATCAAAGAAAAGTGGCACTCTGACGTCACAGTAATGTTCTCTTCACATACAAAATGATTGTTTTCAGCGATATTACTGAAATCTTCCCAAAATTGTATATAAACCTTTAAACGTGCATTTCAGATTTCAATATTGACGTTCCCAGTCATTTAATTTGGTAAAAGCTACGCATTTTTGGGCGAGAGCTCCTGTTGTGACCTCTGGATAGGTGCAGGCAGTGATGAATGTTTCCTTGTTGACTAGATGGGCTCTCTTTAAGCGCAGGCCTAGAAAGCCTAGAAAAGACCCAAAAGGTACTTGGTTGTGTTAAAGCACTCCCAATATTCCAAGTTTCAGCTCGCTGTTTGTTTTTGAAACACAACGGCTGTTTTATCAAAGCGATATCGATGTAATACTAGCAATGTAATATGTTCCACAGTTCAGCATCGCTGCATCATGCAATGCGTAATCATCTTGATAGATAGCATTTAGTTATTATTAGCATGGATCAATATTGCTAATCAGCTAAGATGGCTAATAATTTATAATCCTCTGCCTAGTATTGATTAAAATAAGAAGGTTTGCTTCCACTGCAGAAGATACACAGCTACCTTAAACTGAAGTGGGTAATATGGTGTGTGTGTGTGTGTGTGTGTGTGTGTGTGTGTGTGTGTGTGTGTATAGTTGGAAGCAGATGCAATTTAAGCCAAAGGAAAATATCTGCCTCCACAAAAACTCAGAGAATGATGAATTGTTAAACTAATTAGGCTAGCTAGAATGTTGTTGCTTTTTAGATGTTTTCGTTATCTAATAAAGTTTTTCACTCCTTTGATATACTCGTTTACCCTTCGAAAAGCCATTAAAAGCAAATGTAAGCGAACTCGTTCATAGTTCATTTCCTTGACTGCTGCTCGCAAGGAGAGGCTTAAAATCAATTCCACCCTGTTTAGTTTCACGGCACGGATTTTCCGTGGAAGCAAGGGCTGTATTTCTCCCTGACGTTCTGAGTTCTGTGCAGATCCTTGTCTGCTGCCAGCGTAGAGCCCGCTGCTTTACATTTTCCGCTGAAAATAACATTAATGTTCTGCAGTTCTTTGAGAGCTGAATGTATGACCCTGGCACCTCCATAATAACCCGATCAAACGCCATTGTAGGATTCTTACAAGGTCAAATAGGAAACTGTGGAGTACATCCAGAAAATAACCTAGCGAGTGCATCTATGTGCAGACACGTGGTTAGTTACTTTAATAAATCGCACTTTCACACTACCCTCCTAAAATGATAATGAGCTATTATAATAATTGGCTAGCCTTTTATCTACAGTACAGAGCCAGGGTACCAGTTAGGTTTTGTGACCACGGCACCCCAGGATTCACAACATATTCAACATATTCAGATATCTAGTGAATTCCTGTCACAGTCCTGTGGGGACTTTGTTTTGGGTGCACTGTTGTTGTTGTACTATCAGCTCCAGGCCTCGGTCCCCTCCAACACAACAGGCTACTACATTCTCATTACCACGGCAACCATTTATCTAAACGGGAGGCAAATGTCCTCCGGGTGAAAGTGGAGAGAAAAATCAGCCTTCCATTTTGCTGTTAGCCAGACATGTAAATAAGGTTTTTCTAATGGATTGAGGGAGCGCAGCCTCCTCATTCAGCAAAGACTTAAAAAAGCCTTTGTTAGTGCTTCATGGATTGAATCAGCTGGTTGATGTTTGGCTGATAAAGGCTGAGGTCTGTACGATTAATAAAAACAAACCTTAGTCAGATTGAGACTGAACGGTCTCTAGGCCACAGCACAGACAAGATAAACTATTCCCATTCTTTATTTAAAAGGGTTTGCAAAGCAATACTTCAGATGAAAAGGGATGATGTTCTCAAAAATGAATGTATGCAATCCTAATAAAGGCTTTGAACCTTGTACGCTCACTTGAGATGAAGACTCAAATCATTCTGCAGGGATGAGCTATTTTATTTTATACAGCAAGGATATAAGGTTGCCTCAGTGACATGTGCTTTGTGTCCGCATATAGTCCAAAAACTCTTATTTTGATCATCCGGATTTCATGCAAACTGGCACCATTCCAAATCCCATTCAGATTTCACCAGCTATGTTATTGGTTTAGTTAGTTTCTTGCAAATTATTTATTTTGAATTGATTTATGAACATACAAAATAGTTTTTTTCTAATGATAGTAAATATATTGTTTAGACATATATTTCATTACAAAGCTCTAAACGTGCAGACTCAACTAAAGACCTACAACACCCAGATGGACCGGTGCTCCATGTGCCCTCTCCTGATTGGTGCAGCGAGGAACCAATAGCGTCGAGAGGCATGCTGAATCATGCCTATTTTGAGTTTTATGTTACTCCTCAGCATTGTTAGCCATTGCTAAAGGGGGGATGGGGTCGTAACATAAGTGGGATAAATAGGCAGCCATAGAATATTTACTTAACCAATACAACTGATAAAAAGGAGACCTGGCCTAAATAATCAAACAAAGGGAAACCCCAGAGCCAACCATGTAATGAGCCGTCAGAGTCTGTAGTGTCCCTTAAACTACTAAAACAACCAAAACTCTAAACTACAAATCAAAGCGGTGAAAACCAAGACTACCTGGTTCCCCTCCAACTGAAACAATAACATATGTAAACAGCCATTCTTCCCCAGTCAGAGAACATAATTGGCGACCGGGAGCTCCTCATGTAGCTGGTCCACAGGTGGAACAAATCAGCAATCACTGAAGCTTTTCCTTGACTCAATGGAACAGTTAACAGAACAGAAACAAATATCAGTGACCAGGATGTGGCCGTGACATCTCTAAGGGCTGTACAGCCTATATTTCACATGGAAACAAACGACACCCCTTAACCTGCTCCTCCCCCCCGGGCAAGAAAAGACGTCCAATGAAAATCCCATGGGGGAAAAATGGAAGAACCATGGGATGGGACCACAGAGGAAGGAATCCACCCTCCAGGACGGTTACGATGCAATAGGTGTCGAACAAGAATTAGCAATTATACAATGAACTATATGTATCACTTTGTGCAGCAAATTAAAACTAACACACTGTAGAAATGTGATACCTTTGGTAAATAGATTATTAGATAGATTAATAGAGCGGTCCGTCAAATGTAGTAATGACAGATGCCACAGGAGATTTGACCCAGGTCAGCGGATGGGTCCCTGTACTAGTCACGACCAGGTCACCTCAACAACAACATACAGTCACTGCAAAATAAATAGGAGAAATGGGAATGGGGGAAGAATATAGGTCAAATGTAATGCTAGAATAGTGTCCAAACAGCCACAAAATGAGATGTTGTGGGCCTTGTGTGCTTCTCTGCGGGGAGCATCAGCGTCTGGAACACAGCTAACCCACCCTAGTGTAGACAATAAGTAGCAGCCATGCTAACAGGACATCTGGCAATTAGCATAATTATTTCTTGTAACGGGGAATGAATCTGGGTTTTTATGGCGCAGAATGAGTTATTTGTGTGAGAGTCGGCATGGGCGGCTGAGTGTGAACTTTTAGGAATAACCAGTTAGCAAAGCCTGTAGCGTGCTAGCATGTTGTTAGCATAAAGGCGCTGCTGCTGCTGTGAACCGCCAATTTGTTGCCACGGTAACATGGGTCTGGTTAGGAGAAGGATTAGTGGCACGGAAGGGAGGGGCAGAGAATCAGGGTGATGGGAGCTGGTTGCTGTGACAACCGCAGAACTTAGAGGCCGGGGAAAAGTGCACCGTAAGCGCACACACACACACACACACACACACAGAGAAGTCATAGAGATTTGTATTCGTTTGGGAAGAAGCGTTTAACTTGTTTGAGGTTAGCTGCCTGCTTGATGACAGTGCAATAACCTGACACACTCAATGTGAAGGCTTGGATCAAGACATATGGTGTCTAGAGGCCATAACGCAACAAACACACTTGTACAGACATCCATAGAGAACCTATCAAGGTTGTCATGCATATAGCTTGATTGCTTTCAACCATACAGATCCCTTGCTTCAACAAACGTCTCCAAGCTAATGCTCAGTTGTTAATTATTCAGTTTGGCTGCTGAATGTATTAGGCCTTTGTTTATTGTTGGGGGTTTCATTGTATCTAAAAATCTACTATTTGTACTGCGTCTCTACTGGTTAAAGCATGTATTTAGATATTCATACAAAGACACACACTACACTACGCAAATAAATAGGGGCATACTGTGTTTCACACACACAACACACCACATGAAGCCGCCATGTTCATTATGCCTTAGCACAAGTCCACAGGGACAGGGTGGTCTAGTGGTCTGGGTGCTGGGCTCCCAGCGGGAAGGGTATGGGTTAAATCCCCGGTGTTGATCTACCTGTAAGCAAGATGCATAACCCCTACCTGCTCTTGTGGTTGGTCAGGCCTTGTGTGGCAGCAGTCACAATGAATGTGTGGGTGTCAGGCAACACTGTACAGTGCTTTGTGTGGCTGGAAGGTTAGAAAAGCCATATATATATAAATGCAGTCCATTTATTTTGGAAATGTTACCTTGGCCTGTCATAACATTCAGCCATTGTGTAGTAAGGCTGGGCAATATACCGGTATATATTGTGTATTCAACCTAAATATATCGGGATATTATTTTTGGTCCATATCGCCCAGCCCTATCGTGTAGTACAAATGTTCACCTGGCACAAAATACACGTGGCTCGCCCTGTTTTGCCCTGGAAGACAGAGGAGGGAGACACGGGTGTCGCTTCCTAGCTTGGAGTTATATATTGGTTTAATAATTAGATTCAGCATCGTGTGTTGTCACACTGCCTTCACTCCCATCGATGGCCGCATCGCTCAGTATTTAAACCTTTGGTCTGTTGTTTGCCCTGCCATCTTGCCTTGCCACTGCCGCTTGTCTTGGGGCTGTGAATCTGCAGCTCTCATTGAAAATGAACGGCAGCCGGTCGCTCCGTCTCCCTCGATTGTCGTCCGCGCGAACGCAAGGTTAGGCCAACCAAAACAGCCCCGCTAGAAAAGTGAATGTAACACAGCCTGCCAAAGATTTGCATCTGTGTGTGTTCATTCATGGTGGGTTATATTCAGCTGTCCTGGGCATGGAGAGAAGCACCCTCTCTGTGTGTGTGTTCATTCATGGTGGGTTATATTCAGCTGTCCTGGGCATGGAGAGAAGCACCCTCTCTCTGTGTGTGTTCCCAAAGCACACTTATTAAAGGTGGAGTCAGCAATTGTACACTAATACACAGTTTTTGTTCTGCAATATCTCCTCATAGTCCACTAGTTGCTAATCAGGTATTGCTACGCGGCCGTGGTGCACACTGCACAAAACAATATGACTATGACCTGCTCAGATGATAGCTGTCAATCTAAGCATCGCAGGGTGAATGGACCAATCAAAACAAGACACACGGGTCGGGGACGGGGACGGGTTCTGAACTGTCACATGGTTCACGCAGACGCAATACAGTGCCAGGAAGGGCTTGGCCGATATATAGATAGAGTATATAACTGAATTTTTTGGGTAATTACTAGTCAATAATGGCGATGATTTATATTTACAATATAATGTATAGGGTACTTTTAGTATTTGCGGCTTGTTTTGAGGTTCCATGATCCACCATTGCTGTGAACAGAGATGACGCAACTCTCTCTTTACATGGCTCTGGCTAATACCTACTGCAAATACTAATACAGTACATTACCTCACCTATGGTCATGAAGGGTGGGTCATGACCTAAAGAACAAGATCACGGGTACAAGCGGCCAGAATGGGTTTCCTCAGGAGGGTGGCTGGCTTCTCCTTTAGAGATAAGGTGAGAAGCTCAGCTATCCGTGAGGAACTCCTTCGTGTCGAAAGGAGCCAGTTGAGGTGGTACGGGCATTTGGTAAGGATGCCCCCTGGGCGCCTCCCTTGGGAGGTGTTCCAGGCACGTCCAGCTGGGAGGAGGCCTCGGGGAAGACCCAGGACCAGGAGGAGAGATTATATCTCCACACTGGCCTGGGAACATCTCGGGATCCCTCAGTCAGAGCTTTCTAATGTGGCTCTGGAAAGGGAGGTTTCGGGTCCCCTGCTGAAGCTGCTGCCCCCGCAACCCGACTGGTTAAGCGGATGAAGATGGCTGGATGGATGGTACATTACAATTTTGATTCTAGAGCCATCTAAGGCCCAAACTGTCAAACTGTTACACCCAGGTCTGGGGGTGTGATCAGGCCGGCCTCTCGCCGGCGTGTTGCCACGTCAGTACGCTAATCACCGTCCGGAGCGCCGTGGCAACCCCCCCATCCATCCTGCTTTGTGTTCCATGATCCGCCTGTGTGCTCATATTGATTGTTATTTTAATTAATGCGGTGCAATTTCACAGTATTTCTTTATTTAATAAAACTTTCTATATATGTGTTTGTAAAATAATTCAAAAGGGGGTACAGAGGGTAAAGTCATTTAACAAACAGTGCTCCATTTAGTCAGATTAAAGGGCATTATGTTGGGTTCCACTAGAGATCGGAGTCAATTATACCTCAATCAATTAGTGTGTGTGTGTGAGTGTGTGTGTTTCCAATTAGCATATAGTGTCTTGTCTAATTATACGATAATTAGCGAATTACTGGAAAAGATCAAGATTGTCATTCAGGCAATATCTCTTCACCCAAACACCCCCTAAACCCCCACCCACCTCTCTCAGCCGCACAGACAGAGGCTAGACAGCAGTTACTGCACTGAGACAGTGTGTGTGTGTGTGTGTGTGTGCGTGTGTGTGTGTGTGTGTGTGCGTGCGTGTGTGGTTACTGTACTGAGATAGACAGAGTTGTGAATGTTTGTGTGTTTGTGTATGTTTGTATGTATGTACAAAGAGATAGAGAGAGAGAGAGACCCTAGAGTAAAGTTATTGTAAATGTGTTTTCAGTCTGTTGGGTTTTTAACAAAGGAGAAGCTAGTGACCTGTGAAACACACACACAGACAGACAGACAGACAGACAGACAGACACACACAGACAGACAGACAGACAGACAGACACACACAGACAGAGAGACAGAGAGACAGACACACACACACAGACAGACTGCAGCACTAGACTGATGCTAACCGTGTAATCGATAGGAAGGCCTTTGCATCACATAGCTCCTACTCCTGGAGGGCTTCTCCTGCTCCTGGAGGGCTTCTCCTGCTATTGGAGGGCTTCCCCTGCTCCTGGGGGTCTTCTCCTGCTATTGGAGGGCTTCTCCTGCTCCTGAATGAAACTAAAAGTGGCATTCACACCACTAACAGAGACAACATGTGTGTGTGTGTGTGTGTGTGGTATGTAGTAGTATGTGTGTGTGTGTGTGTGTGTTTGTGTGTCTATGTGGCGGTATGTGTGTGTGCGTGTGTGTTAATATCTGGTTGTGAGTGCAGTGCCAGAGAAGAGAAAACACATTTTCCATTGGGAAAAGACTTTTCTCTTCTAATAAATTCTAATTAAAATGATGCTATATTGTTAACTTCTGTAGGGCCCGCCGTTGGTTTATTAGAGTTGTTTTCAAGTCGCCTTCATCATGCCTGAACCACGCCCATAGCTAACAGTATGACGCTGAAATCTGTGTGTACGATCATTTCCACGCAAAGATTGGTATTTATCAATCTGGACAGATTTGGACGTGAGCGGTGGCAACGATGAAATCTCACGTCAGGTCTCAACTCGAGCCATCTTCCTTGCGGTGCAGCATTAGTGGAGGTGGCGGATTATTATCTGTGAGTTGTTTTTAGAACATATTCTGTTTCTGACAGGCACTTAAGAGTAGACATTCATTTAAATTCATGACGGCAAAATATTTTATTTGGTAAGACCAGTGTAGTCCGTGTGCAGAAGTCTATAGCCTGCATGCTAGTTGCCTGTTCTTGCCTGTTCTGCATAGCACAGGTTACCGGGTGTTATTATTTGATAAAACTTCCCAACCTTCTAGTCTATAGGCTATGATAAATCGGCTATATAGGCCTACTATAGCAGACTAATATGCCTATAGCCTACTAGTTTGTTAAGGCTTTAACCGGCCAGGTCAAAGCTGGTTCGTGAGTCTAGCTGTTTTGCATATCTCTTCTCTGAACCGGTCAGGGAAGTATCTCTTATTGAACGGATTACAGCTCTCCATGTCGTAAAATCTAGGGGCCTCTAAATCTTCATATTTAAGGGTGTGGTATTTAAATGATGCCTGTTTTCCACCACCACATTTCTCAACGTGCGATCATTCTTATGCTTGTATGGCAAGATAAATCACATGCAAGTGCTATCGTAAGATTAATTCTGTGCTCGGATCTGCGCTGGTTTCAACAACAGATTGACAAGTTTGGACCAATAAGTTCCAAGCCCTTCAGACTGATTCTCGTGGAAAAGTCAAATTGAAGCTCGCGAGATCAGGGTGGAATGCTGGAAACCTTAAATATATAAACAGAAACAGAAATCAAACTAGTCGTTCGGATTTCGGGTTATTCTACGTCGAAATGTTAATTTCTCAAATTATTTTCTCTCTCAAAGTTGGGAGGGGGTACAATTGAGTTCCATTTTAAACTGTATCCCATGCCTTAGGCACTTCCTGTGTGTAACTATCAACTGTTAAAATGTGTTCCTTGTTAATGTGTTACATGTTAGTGTTACTTCTTAGTTTAATCAGACATGGATTTGTGCGCGTCTGTTACTTTTAGTAGATTTGTTAATAACGTTATATTGATATGTAACGTTATCAGCGTATTACAGGTTAGTTTTATCTGGTGCCGTAGCTATTGTGTGTACACGCTCTGTAAACATGTGTATCCATGCATTAGCCTGAAACCAGAGATTAGCTGCTGTGTGCGTGCCTGCCTGCATGCGTGCGTGTGTGTGTTGATACTGACAGCTGATCCTAACGATGGCAGTCGTCTGCGATGGGAGTCAGGAGACCAATTAATCACATGTTTGTTTACTCCTGGATTAAAATTACACTGCTGAGAGGGTTTATACGGTGCCTCACAAACACCGCTCCACCCTGTCTGTACTCTGACACTGTCCCGGGCAGTTATGCCAGCCCAGGGCTGTGGGTGTTGATAGGGTTACGTTATGGGGCTATGCATAGTAAATAATAATAATAATAATAATTACTAGGATAACACTCAGTAAGGTTAGGGTTTGTGTAAAACAGATATAGATGAGCAAGAAGCGATAAAGGCTAACTCAGTAGTCAACAATAGCACCAACTGACGAAAACCAGCCCTAATATAACGCTATCTCGGAACCAATCCACATATGAATGATGATAAAAAGCTAAATTGTCATCATCAGACCATAGATTAAAGACCATAGAGAGATTAGGTCTACATTTAGTTCTGCCTTTTTTGCTGTCCACACAAGCGGGATTGTTCACTACTCAAGCGTACTACAAACGGAAAGCAGGACATATGTGGTACCAGTATCTTATGTCATTGCTTGCAGATTCTGTATATTCATATTCATATATATATTCATTAGTCATAATGCAAAGCTGATATAAGCTATGTGAAGCGTACACTTTGTCGCTCAGAGGACACGAGACGCATTGTCTTGTCTTCCAGCCTTCTCTCCACGTCGCTCAGAGGACATGTCTGTCGACATGAAAAACAATTACGCTCCTGTGGGATTATGGGAAATGCAGTTTCCTTTCCCTCTGGGCAATTTACTGTCTTGTAGACTATAGTGACACAGATCACACACGCGCACACACCCAAACGCGCACACACACACACACACACACACATACAGTTGCAAGAAAAAGTATGTGAACCCCTTGGGATTACGTGGAGTTTTGCATGAATTG
>JAODOY010070773.1:0-15000 GCA_025399855.1 Forbesichthys papilliferus
TGTGTGTGTGTGTGTGTGTGTGTGTGTGTGTGTGTGTGTGTGTGTGTGTGTGTGTGTGTGTGTGTGTGCGTGCGTGTATTTAGATCTAGTCAGACCTGCAGTGTGTCTAACTAGTTGCAAACACTGTAAAAGGACATTAAACAGGGTCATCATATGACACAATACATAGGCTGAGTAAGCAATGTTTGGCATAAAGACATTTTCTCATCCATAATTACACTTGACATAATATTACTACAGTGTTAGTTGAGGACAATGTAATTGCTGTGACCTTACACATGCAATCAAGAGCTAAGCATCCTCCAGCAGTTCTCTGCTCTTTGTTCCACAGGGCCATCTTAAGCCCTTGTGTTTGCAGCTTGTTCCGCAAGACAAACAAAGACAGGCAGAGCTGGAACAGTGATTAGAGAAATCAACCAGTCCTCCACACAGGACATGAGTGCGTGTGCCTCAGGGCTGGTTTAGGCTTTATTTTTTGGAAAGGGTGAGTCAGTGAAGCTGGTGGACGAATGTTGGAGGGTTGGAAGACAATGTTACAGCACAAGAGGTGTGAACTCAGAGCCAACAGGGAAGCGAGTGTCCATTCGGTTAATACAATATACTGTATATCATGGGAATACAGGACAAACCCCCTGATCCTTCTAAACAACAGTAATGGATCATCTTTTCTGCACACGGGTTTGGTTGTGTAGTTCTGCCATGAACTGTAGTTTTACCATAATGTAGACGTCCATTCTCATTGTTGACGTAAACCTTCAGTAGACATTTATAAACCCTGGCATTCAATATTCTTCCATTGCGTCTACATCAGCGGTTGTCAAATATCTAACCTAACAAGTTGTTCAGTTAGTTTGTGACCCCTCATGCACACATGACCCCACTTTGAGAACCACCGTGCTACGCCGCTACACAGCCAGTGTTGTCAAACAAGCATGTTTCCAGGTTTCCAAACCTCAATAGCATGAAAAGATAGGATAAAAGTTGACCATTAGAAAAACACTGTGACACATTCTATATTAGACCAAATCTGTAAATGACTTGAGGAGCAGTTGTGACATTTTGACGTGACTGCTGTAAATAACACTTGTCAAAGACAGTAACAAGGATATGGCAACAAGAGTGTAGTCGACGTGTTCTGTACGGCCCGTCAGTAACACCAGGAACGATGTATGTAGCGAGGTTTAGGACACTTGTTTAATGTCTGCCCAGTTAGAAAACATGTGCAGATGTTGCACTGTCTGTGCTCATTTGGCCAGACAGGTGAATGATACATAATGCTATGGCTTGGCACACCCATTCATGCCTTGGCTCTGTTTCGGCCTAATTGGCCTTCCCATACGCAGCCTGCTTCAGATCATAGCTGACAAATAGACACACACACACACACACGCACACAAAAGTGTTCTCCATATACGTGTGAAAGACTTCAGAGTCTGTTTAGAGTTTCGTCGAGGACTGCTCTAAGATGTGTTTAACTAGACAGATGGCCCTGGCTTTGAGCCTGCAGCAGTGTGGGCACATGTCTGTTGAAGGAAGAGAAGGATGGTGATGGCAGGATATCAGTTACAGCGGATATGGCGCCACTAGGATATCTGGGACATCCTCAAGGTGAAGATACTTTCTGCTTGTGCCATGGAAGTGACAGATCTTTCAATGTACCTGCCATGTATCAAGCCTGGTTGTCTGATTCTTCTCAAGACAATGAGATAAGATTCAACTGCCTCTTCCCATAAAGTTGTAGAGAAATAAAAAAAAGTATTTAATTAATAAAAACAAGAGGTCCTTCTAAAATCACATTATTCAGTGATGACAGCTAATGATATTTAAATATTACAGAGGCTATATAGCAGAGCAAGATCACACATACCCTTATGTATTATAGGTCTACAAAAACTGGATGATATTGAGCAGCAGAGAGTCCTTGGCATAGTTTCCTGCCACAATAGCATGTGCTAAAAAAACGAAACGCTCATTTTCAAAATAATGTTAACACTGGAAAATATCTCTGTTTTGAAAATAAATCCAGGACTTATCTTTTGAGAAAATCAAAGGGATGTTTTGACTATTATGGTGGCAATTATTGTCAGGGGATCGCACCACTATCCAGCTCTCCAAAGGTCTCTTTTGAAATAGCCAGACACCCCTGTACCCCCTTTTTCTGGTTTTAGCTTTTAATGTAACTGCAATCAACCACAACAAGATTTTTGAGGCCCAGCGCTCATCCCTTAAAATCCCACGGAACGTGAGTACCATTGGAATTCCGGAGCACCCTGCCAACCATGAAGCCTCCACAAGCACTGCATGGAAGGGCAATTTTCCTCCGGCTGAACTTCCCAAAGCTGCCTCACCTGGAATCAATCTGTAACACAATCGAAGGGTCCTGACTTGAAAGCTCAGTCCTTTCCTTTGATAGTCTCCTCTTAGTAGCTTGTGTGGGGCTGGAAACAGTCCTTTTGTAATCTGCAGAACAAAATGGCCCAGGATCGAGAAGAGTATCCACCCATCAAAGTGAATTATGCAAATAACCAGGAAACAAAGCTCAGATCCTGTAGCTTTTTTCCATATGGAGGGGGACAATTTGGCTGGTGTATGGAAATATTAAGCATCTGAATCATTCACAAATTTCCTTTGAAGTGCACTGTCATATTTTTGTGTTAATTTTTACTTTGACACATTTCCTCAGATATTTTCCTCAGAGATTGTACAGTATTGTGAGTTTGTTGTGCTCGTATGCTAACATAGGTGTACAGTATTTCAAACACTGAATAGAGATCTCTTCAACAGGTACTACGATTTAACAAGAGCCCTTCCTCAGTAGCCATAGAACCTACCACACCACTGCTCTGAGGACTTTCCCAATAGGCAAGACAAGCAATTAAACTTTAATAGCTGTCCATTGAGAGCTCCTGGGGGATTTAGTCTTGAGTCAACATGCCAGACCCAATTTCCTTCCTTCACTTCTTCCTCTGTAAGCAATTGCTCCCTCCAGCAAGACTGTATTATTTGTCTTTCCCTGTCGATGCACTGCAGGTACACTATATGACAACAACACCAAATGCCTTAAAGAATGGAATAAATACAAAGTAAAATATTGATATTATTGACATGCCTAATATGGCAAATAGTTAATAGTTTAATGGTCCTGGGAAAATTCCACCATGCCAGAATAAAAAAGAGGGTACATATTCTTGTGTGCTTGCATGTGATTGTAATTGAGCCATTATCTGAAATTGAATCATCAGCAGATGAGTAGAAGGCATGCATGTAAAGCTTGACATAGGAAAGACATCTGTCAAAGGATCTCTTCTTCTCTGGCCATGCGCCTTACCTTTAAAGAGTAGGCAAGTCACAAGCCAATAGTACACAGCCAACAGGACAATCCCGCTGCGCAAACGGACAGCCACAGCCACAGCACAGTCACCGATGCTTTATAATCAACTAACTCATCCCTTCATATCTGACCTGCTCGGTCAAGCCAGGCCTCCAAAAGTATTGCATCACACTAATTACATTTTATACTGCACACTAAAGGTAAGGGTTTATAAAGAACTTTAGGGGCTTTAAGGGCTGGTTTCACAGACATGGATTAAGACTAGTCCAAGACTAAAAGAAAAAATCAATGAAGATCTCCATTGGCTTAATCCATGTCTGTGAAACCGGCCTTTAATGTTCAGTTTGACCTTTTACTTTAGACCAATTACAATTATGTAATTTATCAGATGGTTGTATCCAAAGCAATGTACTATTACAAGGATTAAGCTGGATGGGGTTGACCTTGCTCAGTGATAGGTGCTGAAAATGTTTGCTGGGAATCCAGCACTTTAACAAGAGGGCTATTCTGACCCCTATTTTGTTGTTACTGTTGTAATTCATAGTAGATTTACAATTTAAGACAGTTTGATGTGGAATATGTGCAATCGTGAATATGATAAAATCTGAAGTATATCAGTTGTCAAATGTTATTATGAAACAAATTAATGTATATTGAAAGTGAATGGAAGAGGCTCTTTTCTGACTTAGTTATTCGAAAAAAAGAGCTGTAATTTTACATTTAATTAGATTAAACATGGATACAAAATGGAACAACCAATTTACAAAAATATGAATAGTTTTCAGGCTGCTGAATCTGGTAATAATCATATTGGTGCAAATGTTCTGTGTTGTTAAAACAATTTGATGCATTGTGCAATAAAGCCCCTAACTGTTTTGCGATGTAGACTGGCAAAACAGTTAAAATAAGAAATAGAATTTTCCATTTGCAAAGCAGACTAGCTGTACAATATAGTAATATATAATATAAAACACTACTGTATTTGCAAAATTGAAAGAGTTAGCAATTGTGTTGGAATAAAAGGACAGTAATTAATTTTCAGGTCATGTTCTAGTTCAAATAGAATACCATAAAGAGTTATCATCATGACATCATGACACCATATTTGCCAACAAGGAGTGCACATTTTACAAACTACTAAAATAATTTCATTAGAGACGCTGACAAACATCAGGTAATAATGTAATGTTTGACATTCATTGGCTAATGAATAATGATAAACTAGCAGTGTATAAATTGTGTGGCTTATCCCACACCATTTGCAAAGGTATGAACCAAAATATGATGGCACACAAACAAGCAAAACAAGGCTTTGCCAGAGCATCTGTGAGCTCCATTATTCACGCTGTGTATAGTCTATATTTTCCCGCAGGCACCCAGACCGAAATCCAGCTTCCCCTTCCTCTGCCCTCTAAGAATGACCTATACCGCTCTGTTTTAGCTAGCGGATGTCATAATATACTAAAACAAATGGATTATTCTTGCTTTTCTCTACTTGGCCCCTTTGTTAATCTGATGAATTAGTTGACAATATTTGACTGAAGTTCAGCAGTTCAGTCACGCTTTTCTGTTGACTATTGGGACTGTTGGGATTGGGTTGTATAAGATGCAAGCAACAAATGTTCCTCTATCAAATTTCCTGACTGGAGGATGATTACGCATATGCCATTTTAGTACATCCTGCCTATGTAACTGTTTTGAATATATTTTGAGTCCATTAAATATATCTAACAAAAGATAATGATATATTGATAAGATGCTATGAACCAAATCTAGGCATAAAGAAAAATGATAGGCCTCTCTCCATGTTGAGGAAAAAACGGAGTCAGAACTGCTAATACAAGTTAATAGGCTAGTAATATGAAAATGACTGTATATTGTATGATTGCAAATGCAATCTCATTTAATAATATTTTTTTCCAGTAAATGAAAAGCACAACAATTAACAAGGAGATTACAAAAATGTTATTGGTCCTGCAGATACCGCTAACAAAGTCCCCTGTAGTGAAATATGCCCAACATACTGCATTAAGTATTGTTGAGTTTTTTTAAAATACCTATTTACATGTTTAAGAGTTAAGACATTTGTGCTGCATTTTCTTTTTCTCATTTACCACCTATTGACAGATTCATTTTGTGTGTTATGTTTTGAGGTATCTCATGTTTGTAAGAAATGCAATGTTAACAGTTTCAAATCACATTGATAGAAAACTTGTCAAGCTAGAAAGACTTATACAAATGTAAGATAAATATACAGGTCAATTGACTTCTGCCCCAGTGGCTGTTCTCTGAGACTCATTGTACAAAGAAAGTCAATGCTCATTGCTCCTTCTCCTCCTTGTAACATCATACTCCTTAATGTTTGACTTACATGACCCTAACATCAGTAAACAACACATGCAGCTCCAATTAGAATCACTTGGTCACCCCAGAAGCAGAATGAACTGCTTTGTTACCAGCTGAAATACCTCTGAGGTGGTTGGAACACATGAAGCATATTAATATTATGCACATCTGAAAAAATATATTTGCGAGCCAAGTGTAATAATAATAAATAAAATAATGACAATTTGGTAATTTAGCAGATGCTTCATCCAAAGTGATTATAAAGCAACCACTTTGCTAGAGAATGCTTACATTAGGTTGGGAAAGGTCGGGAAAAAACTCACAACCTTGTAGCTGGGAATCAACCCTAATATCCTAACAACAAAAGTGTCATTTCAAATGTTATATTCATATATTTTCTTTTAAGTTTTTAAGCAAAACAAGTCAGTTTGCAGATCGAAGCAAATTCAAACAATTTTTTATATTGTGGGGGACGCTACAGTACATTAACAGTGGAACAAAATTATGTTTTGTCCCTTTAAACAACATTTATTTTATGTATAAAACTTTAAACTCCCAAGAGCACATTATAAAAATGGGGACATCAAGCTTCTAAATGGGTGTAAATCCAATAAAGATCATGAATTGGATTAATATCCTGTTCCAAGATATTAGGCCAAAGACTGTCCTCTTTATTTATTTTATTTGTTTTTTTGAAAGGCATGTTGGCCTCTCAGCCAAAAGGTCAGTGCTTATACCTTCTGTTAGGTTTAAATTATATCCAAAGAGTTGTAAGGCATTTGGTTCCCTAACTATTTGCAATTAGAGAGAGAATAAAATACCAAATGCACTGTAAAGCAGGCAAGTTGGTCAAGGTGTTTATTCAGAGAATTCTGCCCAACAGGAAAATAACACATTCATTTATACTCTTCAGTAATGACGCATTATCATAATTTCTCACACAGTCACTCCTGGAATATTATTGTTATTATTTAGTGTTACAGATAGGGTCAAACCTTGTGCTGTCACTTGACTCAGCACATTCATGCCATAAACTTTCAATCGAACCATTTGTCACACACACCTCTAGTCTTAGCTGAATGCCTAGGTTAAAGGTTAATTAAGTTCAAGCAAGCTAGTCCTTAAAGAATATGTTTAAGGCATAAAAGAATCATCAATGCAAATATGAAAAAACATGGAATAACACATTTTTAGACTATGATATATGTATTCCATGTAATATAAAACTTACATAATTTTGAAACCACAAAAAGATAATACTGTACATAGAATACCATATTAATATTGATATTACTTTAAAATCCCCATCACCTGCCATCTCCATTAGATTTTGAATATGAAAACTACTTACTTACACACATAGAAAATGTCCAAACTTACTCTCGTTATCTTTTGGTATAGATAAGCAAATATGCTATAAAGAATTTAAATTATATAGTGGCTGTAAACTCTATTCATGTGCACATTCATAGACAGCAATAAAGTATACTTATTAAACTGTCGTGAACGCAAGATCGTTTTTATGCATGGACTGATTAGCACCAGCACTTTTATGACATGGGCATGTATTGAATGAGGACATCGGCTTTGCAAGAACTTTTCCCATGGTGCTACAAAGAAAGGCTCATTTATAACAGGTGGACCTCTAATGTTGACCCAAATCTAGCATAAATGTCATAAATGTGACATCTAGTTAATCACATACATTGTCCTTTTTAGTTATGTACAAATACATTTTTCATAAAAACATCTAAATGTCTGTGGCTGCCACAACACTGTCCACACGACCAATAAGTGTTATGTCTTATGACACATTATTTATAAAGCCAATATGTAAAACTGCTACAAACCAAACATGATTAGGACAGGCTCACTTGAGACATGGTTATCAAATGAGATTCACACTTAGGTTTCACTGGGCCATCGATCCAATACACCCTGCTGTTATTAGCATCCAGTAGGAGCCATGTGATTGCAATTACATGGTGACGTGATATATAAGTATAATAATATATTAACTGTAAGGATACTCCAAAACATAACATTTCTGAGTGAGTACATTTCATAACTTTGGGTCAAAGTCAAGAGATGTATTTGTTCTGTCATCACAGCGCCACCATGCGGCCACTTTGAATGTGCTTTCATGGTATGTGTCCTTTTGAATTTAGCTGGAAGTTGTTACATTGTGAAAACCATTGAGACCACATACATACATCGTCACCATGCAGGTTTGCACTGGGTAATATACAATTGTCAACATAATGTTTTGTAAAGGTTGATCCATATTGGTGGAGAAGTCCCCCAAAGTCTGTCCCAGATCACTGTTTATATTGTAAGGGGAGTGGTGAAGAATGATGTGAGCTTGGGGTTATGTGAGAGGTGCGCCAGCCACAGTTTCAAACCAAAACAATGTTTTTGGAAAACTGGTTTCAAGTAATTCCAGGCAGAAGCAGAGGAGTGATTTCGTTTTTCCCCTCTACTCGTGGTGAGTTTATTAGTTATCATAGCTGTTATGTTGGTGATGTGGTAGCAGCAAAAGAGTATTTCTAGAAACACCATGCTTTTGATAAATACAACCCGCACTGTGGCATCACGCAAGTGTTTTATGTTGAAACCCGTGAAAGATGAGGCTTTGTAAAACTCATATACTGTATGTAATGGGAATTATAATTCTGAATGTGTTAATACAAAAGGTTCAGGTGGGCAATGTGAATGGATATACAGTATGTCAATTTTTTCACAATTCCTGAGAAAATGTCATATTATGGTATACATGGTAATCAAAATGATATATTGTATGTTTATCCCACCATGCGTGCGCACACACGCACACGCACACACACTCATCATCAGGTTTATTTTTACGTGGTAAAGAATGACATTTTACCACAAAACTCTCCTCAAACCCAAATCTTTCTCAATGTTGTAAGTCACTCTTACATACAATACAGTTTAAGAGGGATTCTCAGCCAGATCAAATAGGAATCTCTTGATTTATTCTACTGTCTCTGTCTCAGCCCCGATTTTTACGAATTAAAGACACATTTCTCATATTTTATTATTTTCCTCCCATACTGTAAGCATAGCCACTGGGCAATAATGGCAATTACTGTTATTGTTATTATCTTATGTGTCATTAACAACTAAAGAAGCCATGCTGCATTTAATAGGAGTCATTTCTAAGTGTCTCAGCAAGGCACAGCGTCACAGTCTGGTGTTGGTTTGCTTTTCTATTCATTTTGTATACTTCTGTCTCAATGTTCTCACCTCTACCTGCTTTCTCAGTTAATGATGTTATTGGTTCCACCTGTGTGTGTTCTAGGTCCTTTGTTTCTCGTATGATGAACGCATGATTAGTTTCCTTCTGTATTTCAACAGTTTCTCCGTGTCTTGTCGTTTGATGTTGGGGTTTACACTATGTTGTGATGCTCCCTTTTCTTCTGAACTTACAGTAGAGCATATTAGTAACTGAGTTATCTCTACGTGTCACACGACAGGGTACAGTCTCCAGGTTTAACAGGGTTCAACTCACCAAGTTGTGTAAAATAATGTAAATATTCCTATTAAACGTTTTCAGACAGTAATAAAGCCTCCCCATAAAATGCACATGCATCCATATGCATGTTGTGTAAACAAATGAAGCTGTCTGTCTTGACACGTGTGCATGTGGACAGCAGCAGCCCAGACCTTTGACCTTTGAGGGAACATCCCAGGGGCTGCCACGGCCTTCTTCTCTGGAGGCTTGGTGACGTCCAGCAGTCCGGGTTCATAGGTCACAGTGATGACAGCGAGCACCTTGCTGCGAGAGTTCTGTCCGCCCATCAAAATAAACACAAGTGATTCAGGATTAGGGGGATCTGGGCCACTCCTCCTCAGACTGAACCGCACAGATAAAACACTGAGGATGCACGAGATCCTGCCTCGTCTAATGAAAATACTCGCAGGGTCAAAGGTCAAACTGGGAGATCACAGGCTGCTTTCATCCCAGCATTGTTCCAGAGAATCTGGCTTCACCCTGGTGGCATGCTGTATTTTGTTGATATGAAGAACCTCTTCTCCACAAGCCTGCCTTGCCTTTCACTTCTCTCTGGTTATGTTGTTCATCATCGTCAATGTGCGTCATTATGTCATGGCAGAGCACCAGTGTGCTGTCGAGACACGATCTTCTGTTATATGCTGTGGTTCCTGTTGGTGCTTTTTATTTGATAGATATAGTTGTATTATGTGCAATGGTCATTGTTGGCTATGTTATGTATATGTGGAGAGAAGCAGGTGCATAATTACACATGCCTGTACTCTAAATCAACTGTTTTGTCATTTGCTCCTGGTATAATATTACGACACAAGAGGACACCTGAGATACGACCAAGGGAGGAGAGGTGCTAGGCAGACACACTACTTAGCCGGTCCTGGCTATAAATAGCTCTGTCAAGTCATTCTGATTTGTACCTCATTTTCCTTACAAGTGCTTCCATATGGTAGTCGTATGCTAGTTTGGGGCTGTGTGTGAGGGTCGGCGGCGGCGGTGGTGGGGGCGTGCTGCTGCAAAGAGGAGCAGAAAAGACAACGTTGCTCCTCTCTCCTGCATTCCAGTCTCTTTACAAGCTACTGCACTAGATACAGATTTAACAGGGAGCGTGTTGCTTACAGGTACAATGAATCAGCTGTGACACATCACATCTATAGCAACAGATCAAGTCTGAGCAGGATTAAACTATATTACACACCTTGGATGATTAACTTGACATATTTGATGAAACCTCGGTTTGATTGGAGAAATCAGCAGCGTCTATATATTCATGTTTGTATATGTGATTTCTAAACCAGCAAAGGTTATTGATATTATAATTGATATTTTGTTGAAACTCAACATTGAAAAATGCACAAAAACAAAGCTAAATATAGCACCTGAGTTAATGTCAAGAGTGTTTATGTTCTCTGGCACATTGGCTTTCATTCTGATCTCCTAGCGCGATGATGACGGGTGGTTAGCACAGGCCACGGGCTCAAGACAATGCATAATGTACACAAGCAAAGCTTCAACTCTGGGAAGGAACACTAAATCCACTAAATCAAAAGTGTTTGCAGAAAAGCACACTTATTAACCATCTGGTCCAACAAAAAAAGGGGAGACAGCAGAATGGAGACAACAAATTGCTGGACATTTGTATAATTTATTCAAAACACAGAGCAATCTTAAATTGGAGCCTGCAACCTATTTGCACAAAATTATTCGTCAGATGTGGCTGGAGTCAGTGGAGGTGCCAGTAAAGTGTTCCTGTAGAGAGCTTAGCCTATCATCTCTCTTGGGGAAGAGGAAGTGAACTCATACGCCTGTGCTGACTTATTTAAAAGATATGGATGATTTCTGTATTATTCTGTATAAGAAACAAAACTACATACAAGCATGTACAGTAGGTCTTACCTGGGTAGTCACAGAACGGCATTGTTGTTAATAATTAAAACGAGTCACAAACAAGTACATGTTAATGAAGCCTTAATTTAAAGCAATAGTACGTATCAAGGCACACAGAAACAAAATGTTCACACGGGCACAGCAAAGTGTCTTCTTTTATTGTAAAATACTTTTGTAAAAATGTTTCCAAGCTTTCCATTGGCTACACCCACAATGGAGTTGCTGGCATGATCTTTTAAAAAAAGATTCATTATTATCTACTAAATTACAAAATAGATATATAATATACAGCTGTCTTTCTTGGAAGGAAGGTAAGAATATGTTAAGTAATTTAATCAAAAGAAAGAGAAAAACAAAAAACCCTTAAGATGTTCTGTAGGTGAAATGTTACTTTTTCATGTTTATTTTTACCTAAAGTGCCAAAGGTTTTCTACAATGACCTAGTTCTTCCCTTGTGGCTGCAAGTTAGGAAGGTGTATGTAGTGGAAAAATCAGTTCTGGTTGTTTTTCAGAGGTTGGAACTTGCAAATAAGTTGCGCTTAGCCTTGGCACTACATAACCGATCTAGCAGCCTGCCATCAGTTTACGTCTAGGGAGGCCACAAGCCTATGTTCAAATGTAATTATCCCGGAGAAGCTCAATGGATGTAATTGTGGCCACAGTATCCACAGATTGCAACACTAAGATCAGAAATCCCAGACTGTGACACCAGCACTATGAGATGTTACCAATGCTCGTGCCAATTACTAGATGCTCGGTAACAGTGGGTGATTGTTAACTTGGTGCACAGTGCGCGCACACACACACACACACACACACACACGCACACACACGCACACACACACACACACACACACACACGCACACACACAGACACACACGCTGTGTGTAGTGAGGGTTGGCTGGGTGTGCTCTGAATTTGATGAAGTGGGATAATTCTCCCTACTGATCATATCACTAAAGAAGGAATCCTGCGATCAAGACCAGACTCCAGGGGTTGTCACATGTGGGACGCATTTATCCAAATCCTAATAAACTTTCATCCACAGATTTTGTGTATGTTGAGGGTATGGGTGGGTTGGGCATCAGATCCAGGCCTCCCTATAAGATACACACAGTATAAGGTGTTTTGAGGAAGGTCAGTGATATAACCCTAAATGGAAATTAAACCAAAACGAGCACATTCACTCTTTCTCTCTCTCTCCATGTATCTAGTAATCTCTCTCTCTCTCTCTCTCTCTCTCTCTCTCTCTCTCTCTCTCTCTCTCTCTTCCTCCCTCTCTCTCCCTATCTCCTTCCCCCCTTTCCCTCTCTTTCTCTCTGTCTCCTATCTCTCTCTCCCTATACTCTCCATTCTGTTCTGTCATGAATACACACCAAAGGTTAGAGATAAAAAGGACAAATCCCACTGAGCAAATTCAATAATTGAAGTCTCAAGTCTTAAGTCTATAAGACTATATCGTCTATATCGTAAAACTACATCTTCAACTATCTAAATGTACATATGTGGTAAGATATGTGCAAACATGGCCCATACCCGGGAAACCAACATGTGTGCTAATGAAGCAGGAGTGCTATGGTATACGCAGAGCTTACCTGGTCCAGGGAGGTTGACATAAGGTGCCAGATGTTCCAAGCTGCTCCGCAGGAAGCTAGGCAGATGTTCCACAGTATCTCCGTAGAAGAGCTCAATGCTTCCCTGCAAAGAGATCACACACCATGCGACTCAACCTAACGTGAGAGCAGATGATTTTTCAGCTCTTTTACTATGTTCTTAGTCCTTCTTATTAAATTCAAAATACACGCCATCGTGGGCTCTTCTCCCCTCTTTTCTTGTTTTTGATCAGAAAGTCTGCTGACACAGATGACGCTCATGTGAGACCAATTTTGGAAGCACATTTAAACTGCTGTAATGTTGGAAAGTGGCCCATGTCCCAGTTTGTCCTCACAAAAGTGTTTTCCTGTGGGAGTGTGGCCATACAGGTGCGTTCAATATTGTGTGGGCTAGAGGGTGGCTGGACAACGGTTTAGCACTTAGCACACAGATTGTACAATGTGACACAGAACTGCTTCGCCATGGAGTACTATCTGACATGGTGTACTAACTGACATAGTCCACTAGGGGGAACGCATCAAAGAATGTTGTGTATATTACATTTGGAAAAGTGAATATCTTTGTCAAGACATTAAAACCTGTAGTTGCATTTGTGCATCAGTGGCAGTGCAAGCCTATGTGTACCAAGTAGCCTATTTAATATTTCAGTAAGAATTGGCTGTTAATCACTAATGGCACTTTTCCACTGCTGGTACCAGCTCAACTCTACTCGCTTTAGGGAGCTTTTCCATTGTGTATTATCAGCTCTATACTAAACTCTACTGCCCTCAGCATGGGTCTTTTTCCACTGCACATAGTACCCACTCAGTTGTACCTGGTTGCCATAGCGACGGCACTGTTGGAACCACTCCTACAGTAGTTCAGTAGTTAATTTTTATTTATTATTTTGGAACATGTTCCTACCTTGTTGGAATGTCCTTCAGTATCCGTGTGCAGCCAACAGTTCATAGACATGTTGGTCAATCTTCCCTTACATGAATTGCCCTGACCATCTCTCACTAAATAACATTGATTACACCGTCGACAACCGAGCACAGTCTGCAATTCCTCAATTGATCAGGCATCAATCAGGTTTTGCATTTTGCCATTTAATAAAAAGTTAATAAAAAGTTTCAGAGGCGTATTTATGTCGAAGTTACGATTTAATCCAATCAGTAGTCTGCATTGTTGTCACGTCACATGTTGGTATCGCCTCAGCTCACTTGGAACTTCGACAAAGCAGGTACTAGAAAAAGTACCTGCAACCTGGTACCTGGTACCAGGTAGGTACTATCCCAACTTTGTCCCAATGGAAAAGCATATACATATATCATATATATCCACTTTAAGTAAGGTAATGTATAAGTTGACGATTATATTGTATATTGATGAGCATTATGCTCATTAAATGACAAAAGAGCTGAGCTATACAGTATACTGTATATGTAGTATGTTAAATAATCTCCTTAGTTAAGTCTAGGGTCGATTCCCATCCGAGTTTCTGGTCTCTATAGTTTCTACACTTTTAAATAATGATCTTTATTTTTTATTTATTTTTTTTATTAAATAAAATTAAACAAATCACAGAGACATGGAAAACAGTCATTAGTATATCAAGAATCAGCCACAACACACAGAACAACATGGCATTGTACACTTACATGAGTATAATAAGATGTGACATGACTGTAATCTCTGTGTCTGTCAGCTGCATTGTACATATACAGGATGACAATAAAGCCTTTTGCCACAACCTCATTCATCTGTTTAGTGTAAAGGATAGCAAATGTGGTCAAGACTAATTAGACTTGTTTAACTCATGGGCAGGGCTGATTTCACCTCTACAGCTCCACAGCACATTCGCAATGCCAGAAACACAAACAAAAAGGGCCAGGTGCTTCCAAACATTCCTAGACAATGATTTGGCCTGTAAACGCCATGCTTTCGGTTGACTAAATTGTTTTCTAAACCATCTTAAACCATAACTTTGGTTGTTTTTCAGATATATTAGGCATACCCACACACCTGACCTATTGTATTTGGGTTTTGAAAGGCTCAATGGTACAGCTTGAAGGTTTGTGGAACATTAAATATGCCCTCAATATGTTGAGCAAGCAGTGCATGTAATAGAGAAATGCTGAAATAGACCCCGCAAAGATGGAATGTCTCTTTTATGTGAAATTAAATAAGATCAGCTTGTGGGCCTCTCCTTCCTGTTCCGCTTTTCTGTTTAATGTGCATTTCCATTCTGGAACAAAGCCATGTCTCCACGGTGTATTAATGCCCATCAAAGGCCTCAATCAAGCTGCTGTG
>JAODOY010070784.1:0-16214 GCA_025399855.1 Forbesichthys papilliferus
GTCAGGACATTTTCCATCTTGAAATATGTTGTATTTCTTCTCCCAAAAATAATGGAATCGAAAAGAACCGGAATCGATAAGCAGAATCGGAATCGGAATCTGTTAAATTCAAACGACCAACCCTAGGTACAAGTGACCGAAATGGGTTTTCTCAGAAGGGTGGCTGGCGTCTCCCTTAGCGATAGGGTGAGATGCTCAGCTATCCGTGAGCAGCATCTACCTCACATTTAATCTTGGATTCACTCTGGTTCAGCTCTGTGTGTGGTGTGCAAAAGACTTCAACATCTACCAGACGCAGGAGCAGCAACGTGGGTTTGTTTTGCATTAATTAAAATATGTCAAAAGGACAGTGCTCTTGAGAGGCTTCTCAGCCTTCTGCTTGCTCCACATCACACAATCAGTGAATTGATTGCACGTATTAACCTACATAATGAGCAAATAGAGAGTGGATGGGCATATTTATTCATACAGTATAGCAAAGCTATGCATAAAAACTAAGGACATTTGTGTTTGGTAGATACTATTTTTTTGTTGTAACAGTGCTTCTTGACAATACATCTTATACCATTGGAAAGCCTGTTGTCCCTTTTGAAATTGTGCCACATTTGTAAAGAACATGCATTTGTGGGATAAGCAGCATAACTGAGTATGTGTGGGTTGCATGAAAAATTTGCAAAACTTCTGACAGCTTTTCTTTGCTGTTGACTTTTGATTTGTGTTGTTTAGTGTATTGGATGATTGAAGACTGAAGTCTGAAGAAACAACACATAATGGCAATTGAACAAACAGAAGCATCAGACTTGCGTGGAAGAACCATACACAGCCAAAACAGCACATGGCACCTCCTCATGCTGGTCACACACACTGCTGTGGGATGGCATCCCATTCTTCAAGCAGCATTTGTTGCAAGTCAGCCAATGTGACATCATTCTGGCACAAACAGCAACCTGATTCCACAAGTGTTCAATAGGGTTGAGGTCAGGATTGCTGACAGGCCATTTGATCCTCTCCACTCCCAAATTCTGATAAACCATGCTCTGTGGAGGAAAGCATTGCCATCTTGGAGGATAGAGTTTGGTTCTAGAATGTGGAAATATGGGATTGCCACTGGTTGCAGAATTTAATCTTAATATCTATCTGCATTAAGATTGTCTCAGTGAGGGATATATATGCCACCCCACATCCTTACTACCACGTACTTTACCAAAATATGTTATACTCTATTAGTGCAGAAATCAGAAAAGCATTCTCCATGTCTTCTAAACACTTTGACCCTAGGTTCCAAGTGTCAAATCTGGACTAATTGCTGAACATATTGTTTCTCCACATTTTAAGGTTCCAGTGCACGTGATGCAGACACCAGCGCAAACAGGCCTGACGGTGAAGGGCAGTCATGGAAGGCCTTCTGGCAGCCCAATGAGACTGGAGATTGGCTGGAGATTTATCTACCCTGGTCCATGACTGTGGTTAACACAACAGAACCGCTGAGCTGGGAGGATTCCAGCCATGCTGACAAGGCGACAAGTCACACCTGGCTAAAGCCTCCGTGACTCAACATGTATGCTCTTCACTCACAACCTAAAGGAATGATTCATGTGCATTCCTGCAGAAGACACCTCCTGAGGGAGCAAGCCAGGCAAGGGGCTTGTACTAATGCAGTCAAGGTTCACATGTCACATGTTCTGTTTGCATGTAGGTCTGTCCAAGGGAAATTGATTAATTATAGTGTAATGTTATTTATATTTCCTGAATCATAGCAGGCCACTGAGACTTAAATATATGTAAAGATGGTAATTCCCACAATTTACAAGTTATTTAAAATTAACTTATAATTTAAGAAGAGAAAAAAGCACTAAATGCTTTTCTCTGTGGAGTAGTAGACATATTAACTGCACTATTATGGGAGGAGTTTGATTTATAAGTTAGCATCATTAACAACAAAGAAGATGGGGCTGATAGATCATCCTATTGCTTGTATTAGGAATTTATATCACAAAACGTTTTGGGTCTCTGTCATTTTAGAAGTTGTTGGCTCACAACCACATTTGACTGTGGCTATAATTGCTAAACACTGGATGAAAAACTGCAGCTCCTCCCCTTAAAAGAGGATTTTTTTTTTTAATCTGGAGATCTTCCTCAATTCTCCCAACTGCACAAAAGCATTTCTGCATATTGTAATTGAAGTAATTGGAGCAAATTTAACACCTTATTCTGTTAGGCGTTCTGTCAGATTTTTCACATCTATTTATCATCCTAAAATATAAACTTTGTGCTAGATAAATAACTTTAGTTTACAAAAAGATTTGTCTAAAGAAGACAGCAAGTATTAACAGACATTCTGCTTAAACGTTACTATACTGCATGTTGGTTACTGTTTACTCACTTCACATTTCCATCAAAGCTCTCAGCTAGTGTTACGAATGGTTGAGATGAAGGTATACTGTAGTCCAATCATGTGTAATCAAGATCAGGATAGTATCCTAAAGCTGGTGTGATCTCTCAATTTGGTGGAAGCAAGGTTATGTTTGCTTCTACTGTACATGACTCTGGTTTGCATGTGATTAAAATGATCGCAGCATTCCCAACTCACATATACAATGTATGTCTAAATTATAGCAATATGCTGACCAATCCAGGAGCCAGATCTACCAATAACACAATTTTGAGGTGAACTGGGGGTCCAGGCACTGTCCTGGATGCTTAACCTACCTCAGATTAAGAATCCAATTGCAGAGCTGACTAAATCTGCACCAAGTGTATTTTAATGAGATGACTTGGCTGCATCACTTAGTAATTTATGATTGAAAGATGTTATATAAATAAGGCATTAAACCATTATGTACAAATTACAAGTCTATATCCCTTACTGATATTCAAGACAAATAACAGTCATGTAGAAAATGGTAAAATCTTGGATTATGGAAGACTAAGAAAACATAAATAGCCATTCAAAAGAAATCCTAGAATATGCCTATAATATATTTCTGACGTATATAATAACTTTGCATCACTTGACTAAACATTCGCACTTGACTAGGAAAATGACACGGATAAATGTCCATGTTTTCTGCATTCTATAGTGACTCATGCTGTAGTCTACACACAAATCAGACTTCAGAGGATATGTGCTGATAATACGCCACCGTCCCGACAGAAAAACTCTCTCCAGTCCAGCCCGAAGTATCCATATGTAAATAATCTAGTCAATGACTATAACTTTATCTTCATCGCAATGTAGATTAGAAGCGTTCTCTTTCTGATGGCCACACGGCGGGTTAACAGACGATGTCAGTGATTGAGACACAGCAAATACGGGAAAGGCTCGGCTTGGTCAGAAAAGCACGGTATTTGACGAACGGAGTGGGTTCGCTATTGTTATTCTGTTATAGTACCGTACCCGGTATAGAGTTAGCCGAGCTACCGTAGCGGCTAACGGCTAACGACGGGATTTCTCCCAACTGAGTACCTTGGCGGTACCTAACCCCAAAAAAGACAATCCTCACCTCTGCCTCACCCTCCTCCAAGCTTCTCAAACTCCATACCACCAGTCCCTGGATGAGGAGAATGGTCAATGCGACGGAGATAGCTAGTTTATAACGTCTGAGGAGCTTCTGCATTCTAGCGCTGGCCACCATTTTTTCCGACTCACACAGGGGCGCGCGCCTACTTGCGCGCTCCAGAATTCAGTGACGCTGTACCTTCAGGGTGATAAAGTGGATTTTTGGGTCCTATGCTATTTCATCTTAGTTGTATTTTTAAAAAACACACCAAAAACACACCACACCGTCATTATAAATTAATCGGTACAATAGTTACGTCGAAATTGTGTAATTCCTCCTTTAACTTTGATCGTAGGCTGCCTACACACCTTTTATTTACCATCGAAACCGATTGTCAAATTTGATCTGTAGCCCAATTAAATTCCAACAAGGGTACGGTAGTCATGCTAGCTTGCCGTATAATAAATAGCCTACGTGTAATCAATACATTCAGTTTTTTTCGAATAAGCATGCATATGCATCAACCGGGACCCCCAGAATCTCCAAGGTAACGCACTGGAATGCGGTGCAGTCACTCTGGATCCACAGCGTCAAATCCAGCAGATTCTTGCTATAATTAAACGGAGAAACGAACTAACCCTAAAGACCATGGTCTTTGTGAAAATCAGATGGATAGCCTATTTTAGTAATAATATAACGCATTGTACATTTAAATGTATTTGAGCGTATAATCTTTTATTTAGGTCTATTTAACAAGCCTTATAAAAACCTTTAAAGCGAAACATATTCCGTTAGTCCACCGCTGCGCGTCTACTTTTGACTGCGGCTACCTTTGCCTGAGGCAACCTTTAGATTTAATGTCAATTAGCATTTATCCAGTAGCCTATATTTGTCGGCCAATGAGACGTTGTAGCCTAGCATAGGCCTATTTGGGAATTTCTTTATCTGCCAATGGTAATCTATAAACCAAGCCCTTGTGCGTCTGGCGACGTCACGGCATTAGAAGTGGCCAAGTGGACGACAGTGCGCCTATAGGTTTCACAGTGGAGTGAGCTTGACCGTTCCGACTTGTTCCGACTTGTTCCGACTCGTTGCGACTCGTCATTTCTGCTCTTCACTCCGCTTCTATTATATGAAAAGTGTTTCGATTAGACGATGTTCAGTTGGACCCAGGTTCAGTAGGACCCATGTTCAGGCAGTATAGGACCCAGGGGAATCGTCTGAAATGTCCACCACTGCAAACCCAACTACTTCACATCTGACATCGGATCAACTCACAGTGATTGCTGCAACTTGTAAGTTATGTCTTTGATCATAGAAATTATTACAATCTGAAAATAGATTGTAAAGATTTAACCGCGAATTTCTTTTATTTGTATCATATTAGGCATAATGATTGTAGGCTTATTAAGAACGGATCTTATTGTATTATTATTTATTTAGAATCACTAGCCTATATACATCATTGTCAGTTTAATTTATTTCACATTGACTTGAATCATTGGCTTCAGAAATGGTATAATCTCTAAAACACACATTTCCTTGTGAATAAGTGGATTCATAAAATTATGTATTTAACTTTTTAATTAAATGTGTGTTTGTAGGCTATGTACAACAGTATAATAACTTGTTTATATGCTCAAATTTCAATACAGTATAACTAATCTACTTTATTGCTAAATTAATGATGTATGAATTAATATCTTCTTTCTGTCCCTTATCTGTTTAAAACAGTTTCTTCTCTGGTGTTCTTTGTGGTTATTGTGGTTCTGCTGTCCATCATATACCGTAAAGATCCAAAGTGCTGCAGAGTCTGCTCTTATCAACAGTCACAGGGAGATATGGTACGTTCTTAGAAAAATAAAGGAGAATGCGTCTTTGTGCTGATCAAACAAAAATTACCTAACCTCAGGTTGCACACATCACCTTTTTCAAATGGGACTAAATCAACATTTGCATGGCTATAAGTCATTGAATAGTATTAATATGATCACTGTCAGTGAATTAATTTGTAAATTAAATGTGTGTTTCAGTTTATATTTTGCCCAGAAGGTTCTACAATGAAACTGGACAGATTTAATATTTCTTGACATGAGTTTATATAATGGTAACAACCACACATATATTGCCAGTATAGAAAACAACAGAACCTATTAGATGTCATGAGGTCTGACCTGCCTTTATGGCCGTATTAGCAATGTCTCATTCACACACAAACAAGGCAACTACAGCAGTACAGGCAGGTGATGGAGCAGGAAACAGGGAAATGCTCCAGAACTGTGACAATTCACTGCCTGCCCACCCTCCCCACTTCCTCTCCTTGGCCTGGGTCTCACCTCCCAGAGTCCCTGGGGTGAGGCGTCACTGTTATCTTTGGCTCATACCGCCCTTCTCTATCAGACAGGAAGGCTGTGGTCCTGTTGGATAATTTCCGTCACTAACTGACAGATTGTTGCCCATACTGGCCTGCAAGTTGTGACTACAACACACTCTTTAGTTGTGCAAACACTTTCCATAGTACTGTCTAGCCTGTATGGCAATCTGTAGGTGACAGACAGTAAACTTATGTCCTCTGGGTCTCTATTAAGGAATTGTAGACTTTATAATATAGCACATATTTCCTCAGGGACCGTATTCATCTATTAAATCATCATAATGCACTTTTGTTTATCAAGAGTAATATGGCAGGCCGTGACGGAACGTTCATGCCTTCTACAGTCGTCACAGCTGCATACCTCTTCTTGCTTCATTTTGCTCCATGAATAGCGGAGTCGCTAGACCCCACTGTGGGTGTTGGGGACACCAGGGACAATAGCTGTCTTTTGGGCTGCGGCACTGAAAAAGGCACACCGCCGATGAGGTCCTCCCCCGACTTCAACTCTGATTTTACACGGCTGTGCTTTTTCACACAACAGCAACAGACAAAGAGATCTTTTTACTCCTTCCTCAGGACAGTTCTGACCCTTTTAAAGTACAAACCAATCAGGAAAAGTGACCTTTGACATCACTATTTCTGCGCAGTCACATGCTATGAGGGTTATGGCAAAGGTCATTGGAAGGGATCATTGTGAGTTGGAGTAATGTCATTGTTTAAGCAGCCTGAGAACGCAATAGTATTTTGATGCCAACAAATGTCTCACCACCATGTTTGCATTCTCAATATTGACCATCATTATCTCTTGGGCAGCATCTCAGCAGTATGACGACAGTCTTAACATCCTCATGGTGGATTTAACTCTTTCAGGCAACAAATGGACTTTGTTGTAATGCCGGCCCAAATGATGTATGAGGCCGTAATGGTTAGTGGAGCGTGCTCGTTAAGAGCTACCTGCTATGCTGCAGTTCTAAGGCAGGACAGAGACGCTGAAAAGACCACACTGCGTGGTTTGTTGCCCAGAGACCCCAGTGACACGGTGGAACTTTGTATTGTATTGCAGACAAAGGAGACGTATTTACAGCTAAGGCAATCACCTAGTTTTTCGGCAGGATTCCAGCACCACATCAAGTTAGAACCTGGCAGGTCTGGGAGGAGGCAGGGAATTTGGAGGGTGGTTGTCTCATTGCTTGGATAATTTATGGTGTTGCTAAACTAGACTGTGTCCACAGTGATTCAATAAGGCATGAAAATTGGTCAATTAGGCTGAAATGTGTGGATTTTTGTCTAATTACAGCAGCAAGAATCCATTGTGTAGACCACCAACAAAGGTGACAAGTAACACAAATGTAAAACAGGCACTGTTAAACAGCACTCTGTCTGTGAACTCTCTGTTTTGTTTTTTGTGTGTGTGTGTGTGTGTGTGTGCGTGCGTGCGTGCGTGCGTGCGTGCGTGCGTGCGTGCGTGCGTGTGTGTGTGTGCGTGTGTGTGTGTGCGTGCGGGACCAGAACATGCCTCCTCAGTACTGCTGCAGCAGACAGACACTGGTTGGGTCTCCCTATGTGGAGGACACTCAGATGGGCAGCACAGCTCAGGTGAGAGAGCTTGGCTGTAATGTCTCATGATCCCTGTCCTGTGTTAGTCTCGTCACTTAATGTGTTTACCCTGTATATTGAGCCTGTTTGCCCATCACTCCCTGCCCCATGTTTCTGTCTCGATAATTCCACCCGTGTCTGTGTAATCATGTCTGATATGCTGCACCTGTTCCTCGTTGTTGTTAGCCTATGGTCTGTCTTCATGTCTTGTCTACCTGTGTATTTAGCCCCAGTGTTTTCCCCAGTCCTGTGTCGATTATTTTTGATGTTTAATGTCAATGTCGCGTTGTTCCTCCCTGTTCCTTTCGTTTTGCCCTAAGCCTGTTTTTTTTAAATAAACATCTTTCATTTTTGTTACGTGTCTCTCGTTTGGATCCTCACCTTGTACACACGTGACATTGGCATTGGGTCACTTACTTGGCCAAAGATTAACACCAGTTGTCTCATTTTGGGCATGGTCATATCTGGCAGACATTGCAGTTTAGATTAAAGATTATTTACATTTTTTATATGTGTCTTTCTACTAAGCAACATTACATGAAAACAAACCTTTTCAGTGCTTTAGTGCTACATTAGGGTAGCTACATTAGGAGTGCCTGCCAACCCACAAACACTCTGCGTATGTCAGAACACATGTTTCTGTATATCATAAAAGATTAACGTGTCCCATGCTGGCTCACTACAGCCAACAGCAGGGCCACTGTTCTACGTTGGCCTGCCCTCCTGCTACAGCCTGCCACCTCTGGAGGCTCCTGTAGCCAGGCTTCCATCCTACGAGAGTGTCCGGAAGAAGGACCGCCAGAGGCAGATCCACATGATGATTGCAGACCGCTTTGGCCTCAATGGTCCCATTATGACAGAGGTAAGCTCAAATGAACCGGGACACGGTGAGTCATTATTGCATGCAGTCCCAAGTGACAAGACAGCGGAGTGTTTCCTCAGCTGTAGTTTAACACAGTGACGTCTATGCTTTCACCTTTACTCTGTACACAAATAATAACCAAGTCTAAGGAGCTATTTCAGATAAACTTGCGTTCCGAGTGCTGCAAACACAATTTTCTATAGTTTATCTACAGCATGGCAGTAAAGTTGCATTGACAGCTGCTTTTGCAGGGTTTACTGTGTTGATCTTATGCTAAGGTTTTGACTTGCGCAACGCTCCAGCAAACTGTAGTGAGAAAAGGGCACATCAAACATAATTAACACCTGAGAACATCCTGAGCTCAAAGCTTTGTGCTGCTGTCTTTGACCCTCAGTTTTCCTAATTAAATGCATGGCTGCATGTCACTTACACACACACACATGCATACACACACAGAAACATTGTGTCCCACTCACACAAGTTCACTTAATTGCATGGCCACTTGTCATTTATAGCACGCCTCTGTTTCACACAGTTAGGAGGGTTGTGATGATAGCCTTGTATCTGTCCCATGGCTTCAGGCTAGGTACATTTTTATGACCTGGTGTGTGCGTGCACGTGTGTGTGTGTGTGTGTGTGTGTGTGTGGTGCATTATGTACAGCCTTAGAGCATAGCTCTACTGTGTCGCCTGAAGCCCCCCAAGCAATTGAAAGAAAGGAAGTCACTCACTGGCGGTGAATTTCCCTGACGTGATTAGAGAGATAGAGGGTAATGCATTGGGCACACACATGCTCAAGCAGCCAATTGTAATATTGTATTAGGTGTCAGGAACGTATAGGCCTAGTCTTGGTGGGGGATGCTGAATGCTCATCATGTAGCAGCCTATTCTACTTATTCTCTGTCCTGCACAACATATTTGTGGCTTCAGAGAAGCAATTATATGCCTGTCACATTAAATTTTTCCCTCCAATTGGAGATGACTCAAAGAGAGTCACTGAGGCTATTGTAGCCTACTGAGCTGTGTCTTATCACCACATGGAACACATGTAAGACGATTTAGGAATGCTTTGTGCTTTAGAACACTGCATGCTTCGTACATTGTGGTCGCGGAATCTACTGATACAACCCCTTATAAAGCACACTGCCATGTAATAATACAGTGAACTGTATTATTATTAAAGTAGTACACCACTCAGTAAGCATGACGCACAAACCAAACGAAGGAGTAGCCATCCCTACAGTACAGCTATTCTCTTAGTAATTTACTCTTTAATAGGGAACAAGAATTGACTACGCTAATTCTTAGTTGATTTTCAGATTGATTATTATTTATTTTGAAGCCCTTGAGTCCAAACCAAAGAGTCTTGGTAACTCCAGAGCACACAAGTCACCTCATTTATTATAAGCTCTATTCACAAATAACCTGCACTGCTGTTTTGCCACACAGCCACCACCAACATACGAGGAGAGTATCCGTCAGTCTGTGGACATGCCATACAGCCTTCTGTCTTCCACCCTGGACCTCCCCCACAACCAGGATATCTGTCCAGTGCACTCCTCTCAGGCAAACACCCAGACACTGTCCCACCCTGCCAGCTCAATTCTGCCACTGTGATCTAGTGGTTAACCCCAAAAAGGAATATAAAATGGCCGTGGATTGTGAGTTACCAGGGTAACATATTGACTGAGATGACATCCTCATCAAAGCTTTTCTACAAAATAATCCAGATACCTCGACTATGACAGCTAAGAACTATTTTGCCAAAGTGTGACCAAAACGATGCTAGACATCTTCTGAAATGTCATGGTCACAATCCAGCTCACACACTTGACTGTTCAAATACTTGTCAAGGATTACGGTACACTACAGAACCTTTAGCAAAAGCAATGGACTTCCACTGTATGAAACGTGAAACCATTCATTTTCATACTTGCTGAGGTGGCTGGTACATCTCAGAGCCAAATATAGGAAGGAAGGCCATGTGATTCAGTCAGAGAGAACTAAAATATATGTGACAAATACCTTTCATGTCATGTTCTGTTGCAACTCAGACATTTCATCAGCATTTTTGTCTCATGTTTTCTACTTAATGTACTGTGTATGTTTATCATTTCCAAAGTGTATACCATCTACCTTGCATGCTAATGAAAGTCTGTGTGCCATTCCCTGAAAGTCAAGATGAACATTGCAGGTTTGGGTCAAAATTATAGAGCAGAAGTGATTAATAGATTGGTGATGTTTTTGTTTATGAAGATATGGATCATCGCCATTTGATGTTGCAAAGCTGAGGTCTGACATCTGGTGGCCATTTTGTTGTTTGACCTGAAATCTCAACCTATAAAACAGATAGGAATTAAGACTGCTATTTGTCCTCAGGGAGTTCCCTCAGCATTTTGGAAGGAAGGCGGGGGGTTTGGTGGTGTTGAATGAATACTGGTGTCACAGCTGGAGGCATGGTGAGGGGTAAGAGAGGCTCTGCAGTCACAACATTGTTCATCTGTCTTGTGTGACAGAAAATAATCACATTGTTTATAAATGCTGTGAGCTGTCCCAGTAGAACAAAGAGCCCAAGATGCTTAATTAACACGTCCCTTGTGAATTATAGTGTCAAAATGTAGACAATATCTTCTCAACTTTTGATGTCAAAGCAGCCTATAAGGATAGCCAGTGATCTAGTGTCTGTATGCTACTACCTACATGTTAAAGGCAGACAGCATTTTACATGTTTTTGTTTACATGGTTAAATTGCACAGTACATCATCTAAGAGCTTTGTGTTCTGCAATCGCTTTTCTTGAGTCAAACACTGACTTTATTGTAGTTAATAAAACCCAACTTGCTCTTCAGGCAGAAATGTATTTCTTAAACCGTCCTTCTCTTATTTTAAATGGCTAATGTTTTTTGTTCTGAAGTCTGGATGTTACAGTCAGGGTCCGCAGAAATATAGTCATTGTTGGCTCTTTGATTTGTCAAGCAAAACACACACATGGACTTTTAATAAAAGTGAAATAAGTATACTGTATCTAGAATGTCGTTAGTACAAACAATTGGATCAGACCTTCCACAAGCCACCAAGCTTGCTGGCTACTCACTGACTAGACAGATATGGCCGCATGTTCTTATCATTAGCAAAATAGCCGAACGACCCCGACCTCACGACTGTCTTACATACACTACAGTTTTTTTGGCAACAGAATTATAGGCTGGCAACATTATCTTTGAAAGTATTTTTCAAAATAAGACCTTTATTGAAATGCATAGGAATGTTAAAATTCCTTATAAAGATTGTGAATTATGGACACAACATTAAATAATGTTAATACGAATTATTTTGGGACATTAGTGATTTCAATTAATAATAATAAATATGTATATAATAAATATTTATATACTGATTTAAATAAGAATTTGTTTTATAAGGCATTTTGCATCAGCCCCATCCGGATATCATTGAAGCCAAAAATGCTGTATGGAAATGTGTTTCTAGCTATAACATGTATTTTCCCCCATGAATTGACACTTTATATGGCTTCTATAGGCCTATTTAAGTAACTTTCTAATGCCATGTCATGCGGCACACTCTATAGAATCTTTTTTATAAGGCAATTGTCTGTACACACAGTATCTCCCACAGTGGGAGGTGCTGCAGGAGTATGGGGTGAGGGGGTCCCTTTTAAGGGCAATCCAATCCCTGTATGCCCAAAGCATGAGCTGTGTTCGGATTCTCTGTAGTAAGTCAAACTCGTTTCAGGTGGGGGTTGGTCTCTGCCAGAGCTGCGCTTTATCACCAATCCTGTTTGTGATATTCATGGACAGGATATCGAGGCGTAGTCGTGGTGGGAAGGGGTTGCGGTTCGGTGACCTGGGCATCTCATCACTGCTTTTTGCAGAGGATGTGGTCTTTATGGCATCATCGGTCTGTGACCTCCAGCACTCACTGGATTTCACAGCCGAGTGTGAAGCTGCTGGGATGAGGATTAGTACCGCGAAATCTGAAACCATAGTTCTCAGCAGGAAACCGATGGAGTGCCTACTCTGGGTAGGTAATGAGTCCTTACCCCAAGTGAAGGAGTTCAAGTACCTCAGCCTCTTATTCGCGAGTGAGGGGACATGGGAGCGGAAGATTGGCCGGAGAATCGGAGCAGTGGGAGCGGTATTGCAATCACTTTACCGCACTGTTGTGACGAAAAGAGAGCTGATCTTCTGGGCAATTTTAGTTCCTACCCCCACCTATGGTCATGAAGGGTGGGTCATGACCGAAAGAACAAGATCACAGGTACAAGCGGCCGAAATGAGTTTTCTCAGAAGGGTGGCTGGCGTCTCCCTTAAGAGATAGGATGAGAAGCTCCGAGTAGTGCCGCTGCTCCTTTGCATTGAAAGGTGCCAGTTGAGGTGGTACGAGCATCTAGTAAGGATGCCCCCTGGGCACCTCCGGGGAAGACCCAGTACCAGGTGGAGAGATTATATATCTACACTGGCCTGGGAATGTCTCGGCATCCCCCAGTCAGAGCTTGCTGATGTGGCTTGGGAAAGGGAGGTTTGGGGTCCCTTGCTGAAGCTGCTGCCCCCGCGACCCGACTCCTCATATAAGCGGGAGAAGATGGATGGATGGAGTCTGTACACATAAAATGCTTTAATATTGCCTACATTAATGAAATTAAAAATTACGTATCAGTTTTCCGTAAATTTCTCTTTGCATTTAGGGGGGAAAAAATGAAATATTTGTGAATTACAGTCTGTACAACGAATTATACACAATTCAATTTATTGACATTGGCTATTTTGTTTTGAAGTCTTACTCGTTATGTGATGATGTTGATGTCATCGGTTCTGTAACTGAAAGAACACAATTCAACACACGACCTAAGAGTAAGTTGAACATATTCCACACACTGACACTATAGCGTAGTACACCGTGTGAAAAGCTACTGCACCAGAGTGAAAGGAGACATAAGCACTCATACCAACTACTTTCTGAGAAAGGCAGGTTGATGCAATACAGGCCTAATAACAACATTATATTAGGCTACAATAATTTCCTTTAATAGCCTATCTATACAGATTTAGGTCAAATTAGTTTTATATTTGACATTTGAACTTTGCGCATCAATATATTTTTAAGTACAACACCGATGGCAAAACTATTGTTATACTATTGTTACTCTCATTGAGGAGAGTAAGCTAAATGCTTTGTTTTTATCGATCTGTCCTGTGAAGATGGCTTGTAAACATGTGAAAAAGGCAAAGATCGCAAGCGCTTGCGACTAAGGGACCATACACAATTACATAGTGACTAAATTTAAAACGAATTATCTCTGCATCCAAATGACCTGGATACGTCAAATAAACGGTAAAATATTTAGACATTTAGATATTTAGTAAAATATTTAGACATCTACAATTTAAACGTATTTACAAATAGTAAAGTGTAAAAATGTTATAACTAATATATATGAATGTAGTTGTGTATATTGTATTGTATTTTTTATTTTATTTTATATATTATTGCTATTATTTTATGATTTAAAATACAATAGCTTCTACAGTATTCTGTTGGGACTGCTGATTGGATGATGATTAGCTTTTTAGGAGCCTCTCCTGAAACTACTGAGGATCTTAGATTTTAAAATAGACATTTACTTTAATTTTAAATAATATCTGTTACTTATAATTTTCAATAGCTTTTGCATATGACAAATTTTAAACACTAACTAGACTTATATATTTTCAAGTGCCCTGCCTTATACACCTCTTATATTTCCAAAATTTCTTTCAATGTGTTTTTAAAAATAAATAGCTTTGACATTAGGTTACTGGGGATGCTTTATTTGAATCTGATCAATAACCTTCTACATACTACGTTTCTTATATTTCCAAAATATAAAAAATAATATAAAAATATAAAAAGTAACAATTTTTAAAGAATGTTCTTTACCTTTAAACTTCAATAGCTTCCACATTTGGTTACAGGGGGCGCTCTTACTAGGCTTATCTGATCAAGAACTCTGCCTTTTTTTTACCACACCTTTAATTTTTTCAAAATATCCTTTGTTTTTTTCAAGGTTGTTTGTAAGTTTTCAATTTCAATAACTTCCACATTTTGCCACAGGGGGCGCTCTAACTAGGCATATCTGACCAAGTACCTGACCATTTATTTACTACACCTTTAAATTTTCCAAAATATCTTTCACTGTTTTTCTCAAGCTTGTTTGCTTCTACATTTGAACACAGGGGGCACTCTAAATATTCTGCATTTTTACATATTACACCTACATTTTTTTTTGTAATGTCCTTGACCATGCATTTCAAGTTTGTAATTTATATTTTAAATGTAATAGCTTCCACATGATATTTCAAAAACATATTTAACTAATTTTGGGTTCAGTAGTATCTACAGTATGACACATTTAACTTTATCTAGCTGTATCTGACATTTAAATAATGTATTATACATTTTATTGATAATTCGTTCTTTAAATATTCGTCGTGGACTACAGGAAGTAATAGCAGGGATATGAGGCTGTACACATCACACAGGTGTGGACATTGAGGCATCCAGTCATTGGCTCTTCTTCAGCCCCTGGTTAAAGAGATTTGAATTGGACCAGAGGATGCTCACAATCTTCTGATGTACCATGGAGAATGTCCTGACCAGCATCATGAAGGGCTCACCCTGGACGCCAAGGTGCTACATGGTGGTCAGAACAGTGCAGTGCATCACCAGGTCTGACCTGCCGACCATATACTGTAGGACCTGTATAGTCACACTTCACTCTCCTACCATATTGTAGGAGAGTGAAGTGTGGTAGTATAGGCAGCTTTATAATAACATTTGACTATTATTATTCCCCACATAGTAAGTAAATATTGTTTGTAATTTAGTGCATAGTGCAATTTGCAATATAAATGTAAGGTGTAAATACAATGGTGTGAACATGAAGATCAAATAAAAAATGGAAGAAGTTATTAATTGTTTAATGCTAAAATTTTATGGTAAATCAGTATGGAGAGATCTTATTAATTTCTTAAATATCTCAATTTAAACACCTTTCCATTCAATGCCATAGTGTGCAGCCTCAGAAAGGATATTGGTGTTGAGTGGTTTGCACCACTGTTTGTGTTTAGAGCCAGCAAGGGGTCGAAGTAACAGATTCATTTATCAGCATGCATGTTAAAATAGTGGACCGCAATGAGATATAGTTATATGATTACTATCACTTACAAAATATATTGTTTATAGATAATGACAATATATAACTAAATATCAAACTAAATGCCCGAGGTTAATTAAATTGTGGCTACAAGAGCGTAACTGAGAAATTATATTTTTGAGGTTTAAAACGAACATGCTTGGTCACACTGTCACTCATGCAATATATGTATTTGTATTATTATTATATGTATTATTATTATTATTATTAGGGGTCAAGGAGCGAAGCTGCTTAACACCTATTGTTATTGTTAGTTTTTTTATTAGGGGTCAAGCAGCGAAGCTGCTGACACCTATTGTTATTGTTTGTCATATTGTTTGTCATATTGTCATATGATAGCTCTTCTCATGCCCTACAACTTTGCAAGAGGCCATTTTGAAATCCGCCTAACTAGATTTTCCGCCATTTTGAATTTTGTAAAAAATCGTTTTTTGACATGTTCTCCTAGGCAATTCGTTCAATCTTAACCAAACCAAGGCTAATCTATTCTACAAACGACAGTTAGCAAAGATTATCAAAAGAATTTTGAAATTCGAAAAATTGAAATGTATTGGATGAAACCTTCGTTAAACAGGAAGTGGGTGTATCTCTTAATCGGTTAATCCAATCGCAACCAAATTTGATTCTCAGGTTTGAAATGCTCTTCAGAAGATACCCTCACGTGTATTTTC
>JAODOY010070805.1:2514-16213 GCA_025399855.1 Forbesichthys papilliferus
ACCTCAGCTGCAGATAAATGTTCCTATGCGATACCTCAGCTGCAGATAAATGTTCCTATGCGATACCTCAGCTGCAGATAAATGTTCCTATGCGATACCTCAGCTGCAGGTAAAATAACACCAAGCAGTTAAGTGCCTCAGGTTGAGACCAGTCTGTCCTTTCACCCCTAACTTGGGTGCAAAGTGCCTCCTGGAGTCGAGGCATAGACAAAAGTAAAACCGCACCTTCAGACACCTACAGTATGCTGTTGACAAGCTCTCGTCCCAAGGGGTCATCGGTGGCAGGTGACCTAGTTTACAGGGGTTTTCTCACCTTTCCATCAACCCCAATGTGTTTTTGGGTTTGTCACTGATTTATTGCTTTACCAAACCGTTCTCATAGAAGACATAACTTGTCAATGAAGATGAGAAGAGAATTACAAAAAATACATTATTAGCAAGCTATGTTTATTAGATACTTTTTTTTAGATTGGCTTTCAGTATGTACTGTATATATATATATATAGTATGCGTATGGCACAATCTAGCATAATTTTACTTCAACTGTACAGTTCCGGTCATAATTACTGGCAGGCTGGCACAACCTCATTGCTGCAACCTACCTCTGCCTCATAAACAGTCTGACCACCACGCAAAAGATTTCTAATAAACCTAGTTAGAAATGTGTTTAGAAATACTGTCCAAAATAAGTATTTTTCATACTGCATCATTCATTTTGCTGTCTCGTTATGGAATGTGCCAACTTGGTATACCTAGCTTGGCTCCGCTGCTGCTCTCGGGACAATTTATTTCAGAGGTTATACTGTAGTGTGGAAACCATGTTCACATTAGCGTTTCCACAGCCGCTGGCGGTCCAATCAGGGTGGCTGAGTGTAATGATGTTGGTCAAGCCTGTTTCAAAATGGTGGTAGACGCTGGAGCAAAAGCACAAAGGGGCATCTTTTCTGGATTGACACACTGACGCGGTGCAGGTTATGTCAAGGAAAGTTGGCACCTGACGGCCATTCAGGTCTGGCGTACTTCAATAAATGCTTCTCATGCACATTCCAAAGAGAGACATCGAAATGAAAGCTACTGTATGTAGAAGAAAATGCACATATCTGGTAATTTCAAGACTTTATAGACTAAGTAGTATTACTATCGGTGACCTCCATAATCCACTGATGGTCAGAAGTCATTGTTTCCCAGTCTTCACCGGCTCCAGGACCTCCACCAGGTGCATAGCCACCTCACTTGCTGGGAAGCTGCCCTGTCCCCCGGGCCGGCCAAGGTGCGGGAGGTCCAGGACCGTCTGGGGGTAAAAGTCCCAGGGAGAGTCGATCCTGGAAGGGAAGGCCCTGGGGAATATCTCCCGCTCCAGGACATCCAGCGGCAGGTCCGGCATCAGCCGGGGCGTGTGGTTCCACCTGGTGGTGAGCCAAGGCTGCCCGCTGCGGTCCTTGAACAGGACCACGCTGCCTCTCATGTCTGGCACGGCCTCTGGCTGGCGGGACGGGACGCACTGGGTGTGGTAGCGGCCCTGCCGGGTCTCCCTGTGGAACAGCGGCACCGCCACGGGCAGGCCTTTCTTGGTAGCCCACTCCACCATGTTGACCTGTCGCATCCTCTGAAAACCATCAAGGCAATGGTACTTTTATTCACATCGTATTTGTTATGAAGCATGCTGTCCTTAGACACCACAGGTCAATGGCACAGGGAATTGCTCATATACATACATTAATACTCAAAATTAAAAGTCATATATACTGTTATACTAATTTGTGTCATTAGACTATTATTATTATTATTATTATTATTATTATTACAATTTGGTTATTTAGCTTTTTAACTTTTATATTCAACCTAAAGGAATTAAGTAAAATTACTGTAATAGTATTTGGAGCTACAGTAATTGAGGTCAGGCGTTTTGCTCAAAGTTGCGTAAAGGTAGGTTGGCATTATATTCTGGAAAGCCTGTTTGCTTTTAAGTTCACAGTCAGTAGGGATCAGTGTTGGGGAAGTTACTTTCAAAAAGTAATATTACTTATTACTGTTCAGTAGAAGTAGGTATGATTAGGTTACAACTTTACTTTCTCTACAAAGTAATATATTACCTAATATATTACTTTTAGAATGACTTGTAATGATGTAATATGGGCGACTAATGGCACGTATTGTATGTTGTATGTATTGTACATTTTGCATTTGAATGTGAAGTACAAATATCGCCTGCAATGGAAATAAATAGCCTACAGCAGGGCTATTCAATTCCAGTCCTGGGGGCCGCTGCCCTGCATGTTATAGACGTCTCCCTGCTCTAACACACCTGATTCTAATGACTGGGTTGTTATCAGGCTTCTAACAACCCAGTCATATTCATTTATTATAAGCTGTCTGAGATAAGTTTGCAAAGCTGCAAACTTTTTAAAGCTTCGGCTGTTTTGTGCGAGATATACTGAACCAACATTTTTTGCTTTATATTAATTTGCATGTTTGCCTCAAACGGGACTAAAAGATTACTCTACTACGTTCCGACCCGCCATTGCTGTGAAAAAAATGGTCCAGTTGAGTGAACGGCGATGACGCGACCCTGTTTACATGGCTCTGGCTGGAAGTGTATTTTGGCTCTAGTTACACCAGGCTATGTTGGGCATGCCTGACCATTTGACTAGTCGACCACTCTAACCACTAACCGATCCTTAACCCTGAATCAATTGTAGTGCCGTGGCAACACATGGACAAGCCTACTTTGAAGTTATGGTCATTCAGTTGAACCGTGTCCACAAGATCTTGGCGGATGGTCTTCACTATCATCCTCTTTTCCAACTCGTTTGCTTTTCTTGCTTTCCACATGCAGTCTTTCAGATACCTACACAAACAAACACACACACACATAATGTTTAATGGAAGGGAGAAAATGAGTGCCTGCATTTCCATTAAACTACTTTAATCTCATTTGCCGATTTATGGTGAAATGACAGCTGAAGATAGAAATGTAAGACGCTACAGAACTATATTTGACACATTATAATCTACCAGTACCTTAACTTTACTTGATATTAATATGACACTGTCATATTAAGCCTGTAACATCATAACTGCAGTGGTATCATACATCACTCCTTTATATTCTATTCAGAACTCTTTTAAAGGCCCCCTTCCCCCCCTCCTCCCTGGACTCACCGCGCTAGCTTCTTCCGGGACCAGAAGCAGGCCAGGTCCAGCGGCGTGCAACCCAAACTGTCCCTGGCGAGCACGTCCGCCCCGGCCCAAACCAGCATCCTCGTACACTCCATCAGCCCCCTTGCGGCAGCCAGGTGTAGGGGGGTCTGGCCTGTCTGTGTGGCGCTGTAGGGGAAGGCAGCTGATGTTAACAGAAAAAGGGGTCGTTTTCCATTCGTCAGCGTGGCGTTTAAGGTAGTCTATACGATATTTGGGTGATAAAGCGCCTTCATTTGCAAACACAACTAAAGCGTTCCTTACACGTTGACGTCGGCGCCATGCTCCAGCAGGTACTGAAGGCAGGCGGAGGTTTGTTGTCCATTCTGGGAGGATAACAGCATGTGGATGGGCCGAAGGCCCTGGGGGCTGCTGACGTTGACGTCGACAAAACCGGGATCCACTATGATCTCTATGGAGGTCAACTGGCTGCTGAGACAGGCTTTGTGGAGTTCGGAGAGACCCTGGAGGAACACACGGCCCAGATTTACAATACAGAGGTGAGTTCAATCCCGGCCAATGTTTTGCGTAAACATTTGAAATGGTTATATTTGTAACTGTACTCTTGGTCAAGCATCCATGTGTGTTTACAGAGAAGCTTCAAGCTAATTGGAAAACAAATGTTCGGGAAAGTTTGTTTTTGTTTGCTAACTTGAATGCACCTCAGTAATGTCTCATGGGGTGGCTAGCAGTGGCTTTATCTTAAGCATTCTTAAAATTGTACACTTGATTTGTACATTTGATTGTACACTTGATTTGTGTAATTATCAGGTACACTATAATGACATATAGGCCTAGTGTGTTTTAAATAAACTGAGCTGGGCTTTTGGGGACACTAGAAACACAATAGAGGACTGTACCTTTACGATTTCAGCATGTTATAAATGTATATATGGTGACATGTACTATATATATATATATATATATATATATATACACATACAGTATCTCACAAAAGTGAGTACACCCTTTACATATTTGCAAATATTGACAAGTAATGACATTTTCACTTAGGGGTGTACTCACTTTTGTTGCCAGCAGTTTCAACATTAATGGCTGTGTGTTGTTTTATTTTGAGGGGACAGCAAATTTACAGTTCTGTACAATCTGTACAAAGCTGTACAATCACTACTTTACATTGCAGAGAAGTGTAATTTCTTCATTGTTGTCACATGAAAAGATATGCTCACATGTTTGCAAATATGTGAGGGGTGTACTCACTTTTGTGATTTTATTTATATTTATATATATATATATAGTGCAGGCCTACTCTAAAAACCACAATACCTCTTTATCCCATTCCGGTATGGCATTGTTCCGCCTCATGATCAGGGGCAGCAGCCCCGCCTAGAGACAGAGCTGAACGTCAAACCATGTGACACGAAAAATAAACACTTGAATGTTAAATGTCGTTAGAGATACATGTTTTACTCTGTTTATACATTAAACAATATGCATTTTCTTTCTGAAATAAAGTATGCACTATGAAAATATGATTCGGTAACCCAAGTGGACGGCCCACGGTACCAAAACTCCTAGGCTAATGTTAGACAGTGATTTGTTGTCACAACAAACAAGTAAAAGTATGTGAAAGCGGCGTCTGCCGAGAAATATTCCGTACGCTTAATAACTAAGGTATATTCTGCGATTGTTCATAAACAATCGTAGTGTATACATACAGTTCTCTACAAGTTACCACACGTTGAAATTGTTACCTGGACCTTCGCTAGCCTCTGTCGATCTCCATGGTAACCATTGTTGCAATGGCGGACACATGTTTATAGAAGTTACGTGGTTACACGATAATATATTAAAACTATTTAAAGCTATTTAGCTTAACATTACACTGGGGAAGAGAGCGTCGATTGCCTAATGTGTAAAATGACGCCACTTACCAAATTGTGTTTACCACAGTTCAGTTGCCAACATCCAAGATTCTAACCGAGAAGAGCCATACATTGTGTAGCTCATAGCCTACTGGCTACAGTGGAAACACGTTTCACCGTCATGGGTGACAAGTGTGTAGGCGTTCGAGAAAGTGCCACCCACTTTGCAGGTCTGTTTTGCATAGCAGACCTGCTATTAGGAGGCCTAGGCTCTATGCTAATTAGTACAATTAGTACAACAATTATGTAGGCTACTCTTTTGTTTCAGATTACATTTTTTATTTTTGTATTATTAATTTAAATTAGATGCAGTTTTTTGATAAAATAAGGAGTAGACCTAGGCCTATATGCAGTCAATTATATAATTCAACACACACACACAATCAATACAATCAAGATCCATATATCCTAGGCTATTTGTCCAAGGTTTTGTAGCCCTGTGAGTGCAATAGCAGTACTTTCATGTAATAGCGAGGCTGCAGTTTCAGGAAATCAGTTCAAGAGAACCATATTCTTTGAGAAACTGTACACTCATATATGAGTCTACACTGTCCTCTATTAGATATGTGTATGGCCACTTTATTGCATATTCTGTACCAACAAGAGGTTGCATCCAGGTCAGTCTAATTGCTTTTGACAGCTACAGGCACAAGAGTGGCTTGTGCCACTGCAGGCATGATACTTGACACTTATATAGAGCCTTGTTCTCACCCACAATTCCCTGGTGCAACTGTATTGGCAGCTGATTGGTCAGTTGCACTTGGCCTGGTTGAGGCAGATCAATCCTGTTTATTGGCATAGCCTTAGAGAAGGGTGTGTGTGTGGTTTGCTGGCTCTCTTTAACCTGCTGTGCACGTGTTGCTAATGTGACTGCATGGGAGCAGCTATGTTCCATATCCACGGGCCTGTGAATTCAATAGGCTTGACGTGACCCCTCATTTGCTATTATTGACAAGGTGAACGTTGGGTGAACCAGTCTATGTGTGATCATGGGTGGCTCATGTGCTGAGATTGGTTTATAACTTTAAAATTGTTCAGTTGTTTTAACTAATCTGCACCTGTGATCTTATTAAGTGTTAGCTTCAAGGCTTTATTGAGATGATACAAGGGATTGTAACATATTGTATAGCAGGGTTTGTATGCTGTGTTGCTCATCTGATACTCTGAACTCTTACTTTTGCTGTCCTCTTTCTGCCTCTCTCTCTCTCTCTCTCTCTCTCGCTCTCGCTCTCGCTCTCTCTCTCTCTCTCTCTCTGAGGGTCCAGAAGGTTCAACGACAGGCCATGCACTTGTAGATATCCACTCTCAGCTTATAGCCCTGTAGTACTCCCCTGACATCAAAACATAGCCCCATGTGCTCCACTTATATACTGTATGCTTGTGTGTGTGTGTGTGCGTGTGCACGCAAATAGCTATACAGTGAGTGTGTAGCACAAGAATTACTTCTGCGACTCCTTATGTTTCTACGTATGTGTGTGTGCATGGATGTGTGCATGGATGTATGTTTGCGTAGGTGTGTGTGTGTGTGTGTGTGTGTGCATGGATGCGTGGTTGCGTATGTGTGCATGTGTGTGTGTGCATGTGTGTGTGTGTGCATGGATGCGTGGTTGCGTATGTGTGTGTGTGTGTGTGCATGTGTGTGTGTCTGCATGGATGCGTGGTTGCGTGTGTGTGTGTGTGTGCATGTGTGTGTGTGTGCATGGATGTGTGTGTGCATAGATGCGTGTGTACATGTGTGTGCGTATGTGTGTTGGTGTGCACAGCGGATTACCAGACGGCCGATCGGAGCTGCCTAAAAACCTGCTTATGGCACGGATGAAAACGAGATAATGTCCCGGCCGCCTTGCCTGCGCTACGTTGCCATTGGCCCGCCGCCGTCAGCCCGCCGCCGTCAGCCAATGGAATTGCTGCAGATGACGGCGGGGGAAAGGGGGGGGGGGGGGGTTAAGCGTTGACCAATTGGGTGCATGCACAGCCAAGCGTTAACGTATAGTGTGCTGTTGTGATGTACACATACTGTATGTAGATGCACACACAAGGTGGGGTGGGGGGCAACATATTGTAGAGAGAGAGGGAGAGATTATATCTGAGGTTGGGATGGGGGGTGGTATAGGGGAGATAAATAGACAGAGAGAGAGAGAGAGAGAGAGAGAGAGAGAGAGATGATGATGATGATGAACAGAGCCTGGCCCAGCCTCTCTGCAGCTGCATATTTGATGAGCCCCCTTACAAGGTGGTGGGGGGGGATAAGGAAAGTAGGGGGGGGGGAGAAGGAAGGGGGGTCCACTGGCTCCTCCGTTCATTTCATATCATATCATATCTCCCCAACTTTCTCTCTCTCCACAATATATCACACATGACACCATACATCTCCATGGCATTAACATGACACCATACATCTCCATGGCATTAACATGACACCATATACAGTACATCTCCATGGCATTAACATGACACCATATACAGTACATCTACATGGCATTAACATGACACCATATACAGTACATCTCCATGGCATTAACATGAGACCATACATCTCCATGGCATTAACATGACACCATATACAGTACATCTCCATGGCATTAACATGACACCATATACAGTACATCTACATGGCATTAACATGACACCATATACAGTACATCTCCATGGCATTAACATGAGACCATACATCTCCATGGCATTAACATGACACCATATACAGTATATCTCCATGGCATTAACATGACACCATATACAGTACATCTCCATGGCATTAACATGACACCATATACAGTACATCTACATGGCATTAACATGACACCATATACAGTACATCTCCATGGCATTAACATGAGACCATACATCTCCATGGCATTAACATGACACCATATACAGTATATCTCCATGGCATTAACATGACACCATATACAGTACATCTCCATGGCATTAACATGACACCATATACAGTATATCTCCATGGCATTAACATGACACCATATACAGTACATCTCCATGGCATTAACATGACACCATACATCTCCATGGCATTAACATGACACCATACATCTACGGCTCGTGAGTCACCATGCTCACATGCTCTGCAGCGCTGACCGCACGACGACCTCACTGCAGAGTGAAATGGCTTGCCCCCGGGAGGAGACTCCTTATATGGAGAGAGGAGGAGGAGACCCCTTATATGGAGAGAGGAGGAGAAGACCCCTTATACGGAGAGAGGAGGAGAAGACCCCCATGTAAAATGAACATGATGTCACAGTTTAGAGCGAGAGCCCTTATGGCAGCATCAGTGAATGAACCTATGCCCATTCACAAGTGTCAGATCATAGCAGCTTCAAACATTGCACGTCTGCAACAATACGCGCCACCTATAGACTGACTGAGGTTACTGCAGATCATCTGTCAGCTCAAACGGGCGGACCTGGATGACCGGCCAAAGCGACTATTATTAAAGACACTTCACAGCCATGGTAAATTCCGGTCTTTCAACTAATCTTTCATCCACTGCTGAATGTTTTCAATGTGCTGAAGCTGCTCATTAAATTGCATCTGGAATTGTTGCTGGAAGAGACGTATATCTCCAACACCCCCAACCTCTTTGGGTGGGGGGTGTTGGCCTACAAGACAGATGGATGGATAGACATACAATGTGATGAGATTAACAGTAAAAACCTTGCTCGGTGCCCAGCCAAGTCAAGACAATTTTATTTATATAGCCCTTAATAAACATTTGTACATTGAAGTTTCAACGAGCTTTACAACCCCAAATGTTACATGGAAGCAAGCGGCTATAACTATAACCTGCTTCTCCCCCGAGGCAAGGAAAAGCTCCCATTAAAACCATTAAAAAAAAAGGAAGAAACCTTGGGAAAGAACCACAGAGAAAGAAATTCACCCTTTCAGGACGGTTAGGATATAATAGGTGTCTATAGCAAAACAACAATGTGCAATATAGTTTGTTAGGAGCAAACATTTTAAACATGGAATTGAAAGACTTTCTTTCTAATATACATTTGCCCAGGAGGTTAATGCGTCCATAACTCTACACAAACTCTTCACAAGTGTGTGCATTTGTGTGTACATGTGTGATATTCACACCCCTCATGTGTTGACCTGTCTCAGACCTCAGTCAGGGGTGGGGGCATGTGGGTGGCCTTTGAATAGACTGGCTAGTTTCACAAAACATGGAACCTTTTTCAATCGAGATTTCCATTGACATGTTTGTTTTAGTCTCAGACTAGGCTTAATACATGTATGTGAAGCCGGCCTCAAGCGTATCCCAGACAGAGCCCTGCTTTACAATGCACATGCTATAGTTGAATGTCCAAAATTCAAAAGGGGGGAGGTTCCTAACCTCAGTTTGACTTTGCCTCGAAAATCAGTCTGGATAGCTTGGAAATCATGGTGCTTCAGTTCGGTAAACCTAGCGTCAATACAACTAGTATTGGTTGTATTGAGTCAAGGTTGTTAGAAGCCTGGTAATGACACGTACATTTGTATCAGGTTTGTTGGAACAGGGAGAGATCTTAAACATGCAGGGTGGGGCCCTCCAGGACTGCAGTTGAACAGCCCTAATAGTAAACTAATATCTTATTATTTGCTGTGTTTATTAAAAACGAAAACGCTTTGAGAAGACATTTTCTCCGTCCTTCCTTGTTAGCCATGCCATGTACAACCCTCCCCGGGCCTCCCTGCTGGCACGCCCCGCGTGTCACACCCCCTCCCCGAGCCTCGGGACTCCAGCCCTAGTGCAGTGCCACGCCTTAATAATGTAATGTTTGTTACAACAAGCAGAATATCCGGGGCAGGCGTGAATCGATCTCTCATTATATCCAGTATGTTGTCTCCACCTCTCACTGTTCTGGGATGATTTAATATTTTTCTTTCTTTCTTTCTTTCTTTCTTTTTTTCTGTCTTTGTTCTTAGTTAGTGTGTTAGTTAGTTAGTGTGTTAGTTAGTTAGTTAGTGTGTTAGTGTGTTTGTTAGATAGTTAGTTAGTGTGTTAGTTAGTGAGTTAGTTAGTGTGTTAGTTAGTGTGTTTGTTATTAGTTAGTTAGTTAGTGTGTTAGTTAGTGTGTTAGTGTGTTTGTTAGTTAGTTAGTGTGTTCGTTAGTTAGTTAGTGTGTTAGTTAGTGTGTTAGTTAGTTAGTTAGTTAGTTAGTTCGTGTGTTAGTTAGTTAGTTAGTGTGTTAGTGTGTTAGTTAGTGTGTTAGTGTGTTAGTTAGTTAGTGTGTTAGTGTGTTTGTTAGATAGTTAGTTAGTGTGTTAGTTAGTGAGTTAGTTAGTGTTAGTTAGTGTGTTTGTTATTAGTTAGTTAGTTAGTTAGTGTGTTAGTTAGTGTGTTAGTGTGTTTGTTAGTTAGTTAGTGTGTTAGTTAGTTAGTTAGTGTGTTAGTTAGTGTGTTAGTTAGTGTGTTAGTTGGTGAGTTAGTTAGTGTGTTAGTTAGTGTGTTTGTTATTAGTTAGTTAGTTAGTTTGTGTGTTAGTTAGTGTGTTTGTTAGTGTGTTTGTTAGTTAGTGTGTTAGTTAGTGTGTTTGTTTGATTGTTTCTTTTTCAATGTCCTTCTTTCTATTTTATTTGTATGTGCTGGAGTTTGATTCTTTTATCTCATCTTTTCCTGCCTTGAGTTTTCCCCCTGTGGCAGCAGTTGGCCTACAAGTAAAACCTCTTGTGTTCAGTGCAAGAATAACACGGGACACTTCCTAATCCACACCTCCTTGTCCTCGCCCACCAGCCTGAAACCCCCTAATCAACCGCCGGCCGCCTCCTTTTGTCCCGCGCCCCTCTTGTGTGGCCGCAGAGTGTTGAAAAGGTAAGTCAATAAAGGGGTCGTCGGGGAGTGACCCGTCATTGTCAAATGGCTCCTAATGACCTTGTTAGCGCTGTCGGCGTGACCCGTTGCCACGGGAGACCACCGTGGAACGCAGTGATCAAAGGGACGTGATTCTCCAGCTGTTCATCGTCTAAAGCTGAAGGGCCCTTGAGCAAGACAGAGACCTTGGCTGATTGCGGATGAGTGGTTACTCTGGACAACACTGTCCACTGTGTGTGTGTGTGTGTGTGTGAGTGTGTGTGTGTGTGTGTGTGTGTGTGTGTGTGTGTGTGTGTGTGTGTGTTTACATAACATGGACACCCATTCACACGATTTGTGACCAGTTGTGTTGTTATTGTTGTTGTTGTTGTTGTTTCATATGGAAATTAACAGACAAAATGGCCGTTGCACTTCTCAGGGCTGAGTGGTTCGCGTTCCTCTCTTCGGTTGGATGGACAAAAAGCAGAGACGGCGTCTTTAGGCGACTAAATTCAGTTGAAGTTATCGTGAAATAGATATGAATGATAATGGACAGTGAGACTGAGAGCTTATAGGCCTGAGGGGAAGGGGGTGGGGGCAGTTGCCCATAGCAACAGCCTCCTCACGAACAGGTCTATAGGGTCTAAGTCGATATTGGGCTGAAGATATATGTAAATATTTGGTATGCTTATGCACTACGATGACCTGACAACAGTTGGTACAAAAGCGATGTGAAAACGCAGAGCTATTTTGGCTGATGTTAATTTGCTCCGTGTTATGGCCCCGGTTCACAGTTCGGTCAGCCTTCCCTGATACTATATTCTCGCTTGTTTCAGTAAAGGTTCTCCCGTCACATTGCATTTGTGTTGAGGAGCCTGTGAACTGTGAATGCACCGAGAGCTGGGACTCTGGTACTGGTGCTCGTGGTCCTACAGTCCGTTGATTTATTCTTGAAGAGTAAAGCCTTTTATGAGTAAAAACAATGCTAAGTCACATTCAAATAAAAAATGCAAATAAAAAAGAAACAAATTTAAAAAATGAAGAGACTACTGTGCATTCTTTAAAATGTTTTAGTATTAATATAGCGTAACGGTAAAACATATAACATAAATAGAAATATTCTATAATTACAAATCTAAATATACATATATTACATGTAATTGCAATAAAATAGTCAAGTAGCAAGTAGTAAAAATATGTGAAACTGCTGCTGTGGTCTCTTAATATTGTGGATAGTCGTGATAATAGGATTAAAAATATGTTTCGGCTATCTCCGTCCTGTAAACCATACCTAATACATATCGGTAAACAGCTTTACAATTATTATATGTACAATGTATTTTTTAAATGTATTCTATAACTAAAGATATATCTATTTGAACTAATATTTCTGAAAACATAACTACCTGATATGTCCAGCGGTAACAGCAGCAAAGAGCACGACTATCTCTAGTACCTCTTGCAGGAAAGGCGTGCTAAAGCTTCTTCCACAATCCATTCTGTTTGCTCATGAATAATGCATGGCACAGTCAGACGGCTAATGAAACCAAGTCAAGTAGATGGAGCATTGTTTGTTATCAATGTATAGGGTGTTATCTAAACATCACATTTTTAAATAGATTATTGATTATGTATTTTTTCTTCTTGGAATTTAGATACATTTCAAAATAAATATTCAGTTCAAAATAACTAATTGTTAAATGTTAATTTATTTAATAAATACATCATTGGAAATTTAGTTTTTACTAGAACTATATTTAATTAAGTATGTATCTTAGTCTGTTTAATGTTATACACCAATTGTCTATAGGGCTATTGCTATTATATTATGCTTATATTATTAGCATAATATTGTTATTATAGTCAGAGGTCATTTTATTGTATACAGCAAAGAATGAAAACACACTACCTCAACCTTGGTTGAAATCCAAGCTGCTCTGCTCCTCTGATTAAATAGCCGGGCTGCACAGTGCCTGATTGTTACTGTGTGTGTGTGTGTGTGTGTGCTTGTGTGCTTGTGTGTGTGTGTGTGTGTGTGTGTGTGTGTGTGTGTGTGCGTGCGTGTGTGCTTGTGTGTGTGTGCGTGCGTGTTTGTCAATGGCCCAAGGACCATTTGTTTTGATTTGAGATGCTGGAGAGCATAGTGTTTAGTGTGTAGTATAAAGTATAGATCCAGTTTAACCGGAGGTTAACACTTACTGAGGCCAACACCAACATGTACGTAATTATTTCATATTAAATGTAACTTCCCCATAAAGTTTGTTTATTTGAGCTGTAAATTAAGTAATAGTATTGGTCTGTGATGAGACACATCAATGCTGGTGTTAATATTGACAAAATTCCAGTTTTTATCTAAATTTAAATTTTTCGTTAAAAATCACCCCAGGACCAAGTCTCAGCATGGATGTACTGGATACTGGATACGATATGTAAAAATGGAGGCCGTTCATTTCAAGTAGAAGTATTAAAAATCGCATATGCTGCTGGTATGGTGACCATACCAGGGTACTGCAGCCTCTGCTGCCCAAAAATCCTATTTATCATTGATGGCCATTGAAAAACATATGACATTCAGTTACATAGTTGGTCGGCCTGCATGTCAATCAAAACACCTCGCTTGTCAAGTTGGCAGGTACTGACGCAATTAGCCAGCGCTGTCCCAGACTTTACGTCATCAAATTCTAATGTTAATGATAATGTTAATGGGGGAACCCCCCTCTCAGCCCCTTCCCTCACTCAGCTCCTTGACAAAGTTGTAGTGGGTGGAGTCAGGCTCAGAGCTGGGGTGCAGGTACACTTTAAAGGTGGAGTCAGGCTCAGAGCTGGG
>JAODOY010070816.1:0-16212 GCA_025399855.1 Forbesichthys papilliferus
GAGTATTCGAATACTCGTTCGGAAATACCATCAAGTATTCGAAACCTGTAAAATGGTATTCGGGACAGCCCTACTACGATGGGATATATGGGTCATGATACGATATGTACTCCAGTACATGGGTCATGTACATTGGTGACAATACGATGCGCATCACGAAACGATACGTACTACGATACGATACATGGGTCATGATACGGTACAAACCATTTTAGGGAAATTCAATGTTAATACGATCTGTTATAAAAGTGACATGAGCAGATGTTTGAGGGAACGGCACGCCATCGCAAAAACCTCCAAGTATAAGTACTCAGTTGAGCACAATTTCACAGGAGGTGCAATATGAAGAATTTACTTTTATTAAAAGGAAGTATGGAGTCTCTGTAGTTCATGGACACACACACACACACGTGTGTGTTATTGTGAGCGCAGGGCAACTCACCTTCCCAGGAGGCCGTGCAGAAAGACGAGGTTAGTGTGTAGCGGCATGCAGGCATGTGTCCTCTCAGCCGATGGCAGGCTTTGATCTGTGCATTGGCCGACAGCGTCTAATGGGGAATCAACGCCGTTAAATATCTATCACACTTTGAGTAAATTAAACCACATCAATAAAACTCTTATTTTGGCGCTGGTGATCTTCCTTAGGGGGGTTGGGAGGGTGCTAAAACCTCTTTTTAATTTAACCAAATTAAGACCAAATGTGTTAAGTGGACTCAGATCTGACTGGTGATTGTATATGGGATGTTTTTATGTCTCAGTGACTCAATAAAGGTGCAGTTATGGCTCTTTGATAGGGACTTTAGGCAGGGACCTGGGTGCGTACAAATTCGGCGAACTGAGGCAAAATGTTGAACGCATTTTCGTTTAACTTTTAAGTTTAATGTTAAACATTCTGAATGGTTAGATTAACCGTAACCCTTAGTCCAGCGTCCAGAACGTGTATGTTCACACATTAGTAGCAAACTCAAAGCAAAGAAAAACTGTTTGAATATGTTCGCAAACGGTTCGTCTTTGTTCGCCAACTTGAACACATCTCAGTCTCCGTTCTTGTTGGTCACCAAAATGGCTGCCAGAGCAACCAGACGCTCCCTACAAGTTCAGGTAGGGACCAATCAACAAGGGTTCGTACCTTCGAACAAAGCAACCAGGATGTCCGGTGGCGTGCTGATGTCCCGGGCCGTCGTCCAGGGCAACCGGAAGCCCTCCCTGCTGACCAGGCGGGCGGGGCCGGAGCAGGCCGGGTCGTACAGCCGGCAGGGCAGGCGGTCGAACTCCGTCAGGTGGATGTAGGAGAGCCACAGCAGGGCCCGGTCGCTTGGCGTCAGGCGGGCAGCCATGCTCGCCTCACTCGACGACTTCAGGGCATTCTGGGTAATGGAATGGTATGACAACGCTATGCGTCATTTTGGCCACTAGATGTCGCACCACTGAACAGCATCTCAGATGATCAAAACAAACTGTTATTGGGCCACAAACAAGCAGGCAGAGCCAGCCAAGGTAATTAAACAAAGAACAGAGGATCTGGGGTGAAAAGGGGAGAAAGTTGTTTCGTTTGCTGTGCTCCATTACTTGCAGTCTTTATAAAGCTTCCTGGTAAACCAGAGCACTTGGAATAGACTTGATGGCTAGGAGCAGTGTTTTTCAACCTGTTTTGAGCCACGGCACATTTTTTCTTCTTGAAAAACAATCCAGCGGCACACCACCAAACAAAATAATTACTACATGACGCTTTGTAGCCTAATACAGCATATTTAAAGACAACTTGGTCCCTCAATTTGTTTATACTCACTCAGTGTGAAACCTGGGCCTGCTTAGATGAACATAAAGATGATATGCCAATTAAGAGAGATTGGAAAACTTCCCACGGCACACCTGTCAATCTCTAATGGCACACCAGTGTGCCGCGGCAGTGGTTGAAAAACACTGGGCTAGAGCAACTGAACTGAAAAGACCAGCAGCAGCACTTAACCTATAATTATTAAATCAAGTTCAAGAATATAATATTTCAAATGTTTAAAGTTGTCTCCTTATAAGAACAAGCTAATAAAGTCACCTTGCTGGTAATGCATCCCGGCACACAGCGACATGACATAGTTCATTTATGTATTTATTTATCTTTATATACATTATTTTTATCAGACAAAAGTGGCGTAAAGGCACATTCACGCAATAAAATGTCAATGGAAGACAAAAAAAATAATTCATGGCATCATGGCACTGTTTGCACGGTTGTTATGGGAACAGTGAAACTGCAGCTAAAAAAAAAGAATAATAAAGCTACTTCAGAAAAGTTTTGGGAAAAATATATGAATCCATTAAAAAAAAAAGGACAAATAACAACAACAACAACATTTTAAAATGTAACAATACAAGTATAAACAGAACGTCTACCGCTTCATTACAGCTGCGCCCCGCACACCGGCCGGCCCGCGGTCGAGCCGCGCCTCACCTGCAAGATGGCCAGGGCGCTCCCCATCCTGCCGGTGAACAGGTTGAGCTCCACCCGGTACAGCAGAGCCTCCAGCAGCTGGAAGGACAGCTTCTCCGCACCCCCGCCCCCGTTGTTGTTGTTGTTGTTGTTGCCGGGCGATGTGCTCAGCAGGTGCCGCAGGAGGCGGTCGCACACGTAGTCCTTCCCCTCGAACGAGGCCTCCAGGCTCAGGTACTGCAGGGCACAGGGGGGCGTTTCATTCAAAATGTATACAAATAAACATACGCTCGCCATCCATCTTCATCCATCCCGCACATATTTTAACATTTAACACAACATAAGAATAACGGTTAAGAGGTCCCAGAGACGGTTAATAACCGTCATGGCTTTGAGCAATGCAACTGCTCGGTGTTCTGAAGTTAAAAAGGTATAGGCCGATATTGCAAGCTAATTGTAAGCTAACCCACTTGTCAAGTTTACCAAATATCTCCTCGCAGTTCACTAGCTTACCGCGCCATGCGCCGAACTCGAAAATCTCGTACTTCTACACAGCCTACGGTACTGCTCTTTAAATAGGAACATAAAGTGGGAAACACAACAATGCTGCTTGGTTTCGCAATGCGTTTCAATGTGGGGGTCGGTGCTTCTGAGAGTCTCACCTTCCGCCACACTTTGTAGTCAGGCGCGTGCTCCACTGCCGTCTCGCACATCTCCTGGACCTCCTCCCTGCTCCCGCGCCTCGAGAACAACGACAGGTAGTGGCACCAGATCTCCGGGTTGTCACTGTTGTCCTCCAGGGCGCGGGACAGCGTGTTGAGGGCGGAGTCCAGGCACTCTGGCGCAGACCTACATGGAGAGTCGCAGAACGGAACTGTAAGTCAGAACCATAGTAGTTTCACCGGTTCACTCACTCAGCAGCGACATGGCATCAAAACAAAATGGCTGCCAACGTTGAGAGTGTGTGTGTTGGGGAAAAAAAACAAGACAAGTAATATTTCTCTGTTCAACAAAGATTTGTGGTTAGGAGTTTGTTTCTGTGCTCCTCAAACAAAACAAATTCTGCAAGCCCAAAGCCCAAATGATTGGGAGAAGCATCTGGGTCACCGATCCCTGCAACACATTCCATGTGGTCAGTGCAACATGGCATGGCAGAGCAAAGTCCCTTACGTTTCGTTCTGACTGAGGTATTTGAAGGCCAGTTTGATCCACAGCTGCGCGTCTCGCGGGCTCTCCAGAACGCTGCTCTCCAGGTTCGCTATGTCGTCGGTCTCGCTGTCAAAATACCGCTTGTCATCCGGAGTCACGCACACATCCAGCGCAGACAAGCTGGTGCTGGAGTCGTCAACTGTAAGCAAAAGCATCACAAAGTCATTGAATAAATATTTTACCCATAATGCCACAAAGGTGTAAAAGGGAAAAAAATGCCTGCTATAGGTAAAATTATGTTCCATCCATTAAAAGATGTAGTAAGCAATGCTGGAGAAAGCTTAGCTGTCTTGTCGGTGTCTTCCCATTCATGACAATGTTAACGAACAATATGGTAAATGGACTGCATTTATACAGCGCTAGTCTAACCTGCCGGCCACTCAAAGCGCTGTACAGTACTTAGGGCTGGGCGATGTGGACCAAACATCATATCCCGATATATTTAGGTTGAATACCAATACATGACATATATCTGTATTTTCTATAAAGTGGGTTAGATGTTCAGGAGGAGAAAAAACAGGAAAGCGACTTCATTGTAGTTGTAGGCTACATCAGGGCATCAGAGTTGAATAGCCCTGGCCTACATGCTTAAATCAGTGAGGTTTTGAATATTTGAATATTGCAGCTATAATGACAGTTTACTCAATTTAATCATTTGTTTTTGATTACAGGGTACCTGGTCATACTAGCTAGCCACCTGTATCAGACCTGTTTGTCAGAAATGGAAATTTAGCATGTGACTCAGTATCTGCTCTCATTGGCTACTCTGAAAAAAGGTGAGATATAAACGATATTATCTAATTTTATATCTCTTTTGAAAATATACAGATATAAATAAATATCTATATATTTCCCAGCCCTAACATTGCTGCCTCACACACACACACACAGATGGTGATGCCAGCCATGCATGGTGACCTCCAACCACTGGGAGCGGTCAGGGTTAGGCGTCTTGCTCAAGGACACCTCGACACTTGGTCAGGGGTTCAAACCAGCGACTTCTCAATCCCCTGTCTTTACCCAGTGCGCCAATGCCGCCCACAACCGAGCTCGAGGCCAACGTCTTCTCCAAGTATATGCACATGACGTCGGACAGAATTGTCACACCCAAAGCATCACCGCAGGCGTTAACCCCTTACCCCCCCCCCCCGACGACGGTTGTCCTGCCGGTTACCTGGCGACAGATGGCCACCGGTGCCTTCCTCCTCGCTGTCCTCCGACAGGCAGGGGCTCCTCTGGCCAGCTGGCTTAGGCCTCCACACCCGCATGTCCTTACAGGTGGTGAACGGGGGAACTGAGAAGCAGAAGCAGGAGAACGTCAACTCTAAAAACAGATATTCAAACATTCAAGAGCGAGGGGGGTGGGGGGGGAAACCCCGCACTTTAGTTTCTACCCTAAAAATAAGACGAGTAAACATCTAGACTTACAAACCTTTACCTACGTGAGGCATGGTCAAATTCGGCAAAGCGTTTGAAAACGTTTTATCTTTTAACTTAGCTAACACGTTGGCAACATGTTTTAGCTAACACGTTGGCAACATGTTTTAGCTAACACGTTGGCAACATGTTTTAGCTAACACGTTGGCAACATGTTTTAAGCTAACACGTTGGCAACATGTTTTAGGCTAACACGTTGGCAACATGTTTTAAGCTAACACGTTGGCAACATGTTTTAAGCTAACATGTTGGCAACATGTTTTAAGCTAACACGTTGGCAACATGTTCAGAGCTGTTGGCCTTCGTTTGCCAATTTGACATACCCAGTGATACTAGAACAAAGAAGTCTTAGAGATAAAAGCTGAAAAAGATTTAAAGCTTTAAAGGAAAAGAAAAAAAAAGATCACCCACCATGTTGCTTGCTTTCATTCACTTTGCTCACAAGAAGAACAGCTTTCTGGTCTATTCCCATGCGATCCTTGTTAGTGCCAAACAACTTCTTGATATACTTTTCTGAAACATTAAGACATTGCATTATACATAACAGTAATCAGTTTGGAAGGCTATACATTTGATTGTACTAAACTGTTACTTCACTGATGAACCTCTTTATTTTAATTAACATTCAAAATACATAAATGTAAACTGAGTGTGAAAACATTTGGCAAAAATGTAATATAACAAATAAAAAAATGTATTTGTATGTATATTGAAAGCCAACCTGTAGAAGCACGGACTTCATCGTCAGAGCTGTTCTCTGAACAGCCAATCAGGGACAAGTTGTAGGACAGAACATCCTGGAACAGCTGATTGCCACTCAGGGTGCAGTTCCTCATGTGTTGCCTGGAGCGCGGACACACGGGAAGCACATGTCAAAACGAGGCAAAGGGCAAAGGTCGGCATGTTTTGGCCGGTAGCAGGGGAGGGTCAAGGTTCAACACTCACCATCGGCAGTCGTCGTCGTTGCACGTGCCGGTGAGATCAAACCGACAGAAGCACTTTTTTGGTTCCACCGTATTACTGTAAGACACCGAACTCAACGGCAGCTTCTCCTTGGTTCTGTAATACGGACTAAACCTGAAAAGAAGAGGGAAGAAACAAATGTAGTTAACTTCTTGCAAACATTGCAAAAGAAAGACAGTTAGATGGAGCGTTAATACCTGTATGATTTGAAGACGAGGAGAGGGCTGCGATATGGACCGAAGGGGACTGATGGCTCAGCATTTCTTCCCTGGCATGCGATGGTGTCCTCCTCCACCACCACCACAGAGACCTGCACAGCAAAGTGAACACACAGACCCTCTGACTAGACTGAAAAAACAGGTCACGTCTCTTAAAGCTGCTCAGTTGCAACAAGAGCAATCTAAAAAAAAAAAAAAGATGGCAAGACTTTGCAAATAAACACCCCGCGAAAACCAATCCCCTCCCTTTGGAGTTCGTTGGCCTGCCCGTTGCCAAGCGCCAACGTATTGTAGCTGCATGCGTAGCAGACGAGTGTCAAATTCATAACTATTACACAATACTGCCGTAGCCTGGTATAACCAGACCCATAATTCATTAGAGTCTGGACACGCTCCCTTTGGGGATCGTTTGCCTCCTAATGGCAGAAAGACCTCTGGCTAATTGAAACTATTGGAGTAGCCTTTAACCGACCGGCATTGCTACACCCATTGGCTCCATCTATCTCTGCTATGCTACTTCTTAACCAGCTCTCTCCTGAAAAACATTTGAATCAGTGCGATTTGCCCGGTTAAATAAAGGCTAAATAAATACATTTAAAAATCTCTACCACCATTTACATACACATGCTTGCGGTCGCATTTAACCACCCCCATGGATGCTGATTGGTCTGTAATTCAGAGCCAGGCTACCTTTAGTTACACTAAATAACAACAGTATTTGTGGCGCAGGGACCCCACTGTTGCTTTCCGGTCAATAGTTTTCACTGAGATTACAGTCTGGAAACCCTGTTAGCGTTCACACAGCCACACTGCTGGCGGACCAATCAGGGTGGGTTAGTGAGATGACGTTGATGTCAAGCGTGTTTTGAAAATGTGGTAGCGCTAGTTGAAGCGATCAAAACAGTAGCAACGCAGATAGGTGAAACGCTGTCTAGCAGTTGACCAGAGGTCTACGCCTAGTAGGAGGCGCGTGGCCAGAGCGTATTCACAAAGAACTGTGGGTCTGGTAGCTCCAGGCTGAGGGGAAGAGGGGTACAATCACCTTCCCGGTGGGCGTCTGCACGTCTTGCCCCACCCTCTGGAGCTCCCCCAGCAAGATGTCCTGCAGGTCGGGCTGCCGCCAGTGCCTCTGCCTCAGCGCCTCCACGTCCAGGCCGGTGAAGGCCTGCGAAGGTCCCGGGCTACCCGACTTGGCCCTGGGGGTGGCGGAGGAGGCCGGCTGCCGGGAAGCGTCCTTCTGCACCGGCGTCTGCTCCAGCTTGGGCTTGGTGAAGGAGCCAGAGCCGGAGCGGCGTAAGGATCGCCTGCGGGCGCCCCTGCCGGCAGCAGCCGCGCAAGGAGTCTCGCCGTCGGCGGGCTCCGCAGCGTCCTCGCCGCCCAGCACCAGCTTGTCCTGCGTGAGGTCATGCAGGGAGGGCTGGGGCAGCGGGAAGGGGCTGGACGGGGGCGGGACCGGGGCCACCGTCTGATCCCGTGGCGGGCGGCGGTGGCAGGGCAGGGAGGAGGCGGGCGCTGCTGCCAGCGGTGGCGGCGTCGGAGGCACGGCAGGGGGCTCGGCCGGGGCGGGGCCGCGGTTGTGTAGCGCCTGAGCCGCCTTCAGCTTCTGGATCTTCAGGGCGTACTCCGACTCCAGCCGCTGCAGCCGCTGCTTCTGGGCGATCAGCTCCGCAAAGTGGCGCTCCGAGCCGCGCGGGGCGCCGTCCACACGCGCAAGTTTGCCCAGCTGAGGAATACAAACATTTCAACATGAATATAGTAGCTAACAACTGTTGTCTATGAGAACATATAGCGGAGCAATGGAGTCCTGAGCAGAGAATGACATCACAGCTCCTCTGTTCTTTGTTTACATAGTTGCGGTGGGTGCTGTGTGGATGTGTGGTCGGTCCACAAGACGTGTGTCTGAGATGCTGGAGCTCTAGTGTGACATCTAATGGCAGAAGGTCATATAGCGCCACTTTAAAAAGGCCAGTGCTAGGGGACAACACTCCCTGGCTCCCGTGAAGCCAGGAGGGTCTCCTGAGAGAGAGGGGGCCACTCACCGGGGCTTGGTTGGGGTCCGCCCATCGTTTGAGCCCCCTCCCGGCGGCCCTCTGGGCCTGGGCCAGCTCGTTGTCCAGCTTTACCGTGAGGCTCTTCTTGATAGCCAGGCGGTGCTCGACGCGGTGCACCTACAGGGAGAGAGCGAGGACAAAATAAAGGCATAAGAGGTCTAAATGTCAAAGGTTGTATTTTGAGTGATAAAAAAACCTCCAAGAAAAGATGAGCCTACCAAACTTATATAAATGTATATGTATAAAGATGTGTAGATGTGGGGAGTGACAATAGAAATAAACTACACAAACTACAAAATGTTTTTTTGTAATTTCCTATTTCAACAAGTGACCACAAGATGAACTGGCGTGGTTGCCCGAGTGGCCAGTGGACATGTTTATATTAGTCTACCCCTGCACACACCTGTTCCTGCAGCTTCTTCAGGAGGATCTTGTTGGCCGTGACAACCTTCTCGGAGGCCAGCAGCTGCTCCTTCAGCTTGGCCACCTTGGTCTCGGCCGCCTTTAGGGACTCGCGCTTCTTCAGCTCCTGCTGGAGGAGCTGCCTCAGGATGGCCTCGTCCTTCTGGAGCATGGCCCTGCGGGAAGAGGAAACGTTGAGCTCAACTAGCATGCTAGCTGCAATTGGCCATATTGTACTCTCGCAGAGCCAGCCTTTACCTGCCCCATGACCCGCCTGCTTGACAGGAGAGGTATATTGATTTTGACCAAGTTGGGCGTTAAATTTATACGGCGGAATTAGAATAACGTTAACGACACAGGTCTGGCTACTTTCATGCCTTGTGAATCTAGTAATTACATAAGCTATGGTTACTGCTGAATGTAAATGAGTAAATAAAGCACCGCTTTTCTCTACTACTACTACTAGAGTGAAGAGCCATTCCTGCCCCCCTCCCCCAGGCTCTGTGCGGAGGGCAGCACTCACCTGTGTTTCTCCATATGGTCCTCTGCCTGGCTGAGCTGTAGCTCCGCGGCGGCCTTGGCCGTGGAGTCGGCCTCGGAGTCGGATGCGGTCGGGGAGGCCTCGCTCCGTGGGCTGTGGCCCAGCTCCTTCAGCGTACGGTGCTTCTCCCGGCTGCACCCGGTCAGGAGGAGAATATGTCATTGTTAAGCTAGAGTTAGCTAACATTGCAAGATGGCTTCCGTTCTCATTTAGTCTTTAGATATTATTTTCAGCGTTCTCTCTCAATAGAGAACAGATCTAAAACAGATCAGATCTAAAATGCATTGTTTCATTAGTCACCCTCGCCACAACTCAAAGACGGGAAAATTAGATGGAATCGGATCCCTTTAAGATTGACACAGGCAATAGCGACTTTAAATATGTACATGCCCCAGTTAAAGTTACATCGTTACAAGCAGAATTATCATCAACATAGGCTTAGGTAAAAAACATCTGAAACTGTTCCACAGCCAGAGGCTAAATGTAAAGCCTTCTCATGTAGGGTTACACCTCCCCAAGTGTGGTACAGTACCTTGCTATTTCCTCTTTCAGCAGCCGGTACTCTGCCTTCTTGGCATCAGGCAGGGCCTCGGGCGTTTTCATTGGATTGTTCTCCTTCTCAGATGCAGATGGCCCCTTAGGCTTGGTGGCCTAGAATAGAGAACCAACGATTATACCCAGTTACTCTGTGTGGCGATTGACAACATCTACTGGACAGAACATCAAAACACAGCAAAAATAAAATATAATAAAACAAGAAATAACACGGAATTACCTAAATATATTTACAAACCACTGGAACATTACTTAAAACAGTGCCCGTTGTAATTAATAAACAGTATGAAATACTTTATGCTCTTATCTTATTTAGGCCATAGGTCTACAACCCTGGTCCTGGGGGACCCCCTGCCCTGCATGTTGTAGATGTCTTCCTGCTCCAACACATGATGTCATGACAACGGTAGTAATCATCATGACACGATGCTGTAACTATTCTAATAGAATATTGTTTGCTTACAATTGGTGGTGGATGACATGCCCAACTATTGACACATGTACTACACAAGTCGTAGATGCTGGTGCTGTAGTGTGACATCTAGTGGCAGAAAGTCACATAGCACCACTTTAAAGACCACCCACCTCCGCGGTCCTCCTGGCCTCCTTGATCATGAACTCCAGGCCTCCGAACACGGCCTGCGTGGAGCTGCAGGCGTCCACGTCAGAGTCGCTGTCGTCCGTGTCGTTGAGACGCACCACCACCGCTTTGTGCCTGGGAAGCTGGACAAACAGACCGACGACAGACGCACGTCAGTGTCGGGCAGCCGCGAAGGGCACCGCAGCAGTGCCCTTTACATTTGCATCTTACGTAGCTCACTCCAGAGCCATGTAGAATAGAGTCAAGTCATTCACGGAGTTGCAAAACAGTTCCAGGAAAAGCTTGGTGGGCAATTTTAAATAGATACAGACAGATTACTGAAATTTTTGGTAATTAGTTTTAAACAAATGCATCGATTTACATTAATATAATTTCTATGGTATTTTTTACCATTAGCGGCTAACTTCCGAGAACTGTTTTGGGGTTCCACGATCCGCCATTGCTGTGAAAAACTGGTCCGTTTGAGTTAACGGAGTTGACACGACTCTCTTCTACATGGCTCTGGAACACTATGTCAGTACTCCTCAACCTGCCCTGCATGCTTGTAGATGCCTCCTGGCTCCAACACACCTGATTCATCTCCTCAGAAGCCTGATATCGACCCATCTACAACATGCAGGGCAGTGGTACTCCTGGACCAGGGTGGAGAAACACTGCTCTATGTCAAGCATACTGTAATCTACTAGAACAATAAGATCTTAAAAATACCATCGCTGAGTCAGAATGTTTTCACGTTAATGTGGCTTATGAAAGACGAGCTCTAAGTATTTACTTTGGTTACTGCGGCGCGAACAAATGGGTCATAATCTGCGTTCACGCTCACGTCTCCCATTGGAGTGAATAGACACAGGACCTGCTGCTGGTCTACAGGAGGCACAGGAAGGTGAAGCGTCTCGGTGTGACCTTACCACGAGCGGGACCCTGGTCACGTGGAGCCCTCTGGTGGCGAACATGTTGGCCCGCGGCTGGGACACCGTGTTCAGGCTAACCGTGCTCAGGTTGCTCCGGGCGACCGGCTGAGGGGTGGTGGCGTTGCCGCCCGCACACTGGGAGCTTGGAGAGGGGGGACCGCTGGCGCCTGTCGGTTCCTGCAGAGGGAGCGCCATAGTTTAGTCAAGAAGGCCGCTTGGCAGCCATCTTGGTTATGCTGTGCTGCCAGAGGCAGCCATTTCAGGCCGGCAAGGCCTGAGGTGCATTCAGAATTGGTGAACTGAGCTGTTGGGTGCACTTATTTTACGTCTCAGTAGGGACTTATTTATTATTATTCGTTTATTTCTATTCAGGATTCTTAATATACTTTTTTTTTTCTCTTCTATCAAAAGCTCTGGCAGAGCTTGATATTCCAGTGACACGCAAGTCCACAACAAACTAGCATAACTTATAACTAACATAACTTATGCATGACGTTCATAGCTCACAAAAAGGAATGGCTGGAACGGTCTAAAAATAGCCCTGTGTTCAACCCACAGCTGTTACGAGGGAAATTCCAGCCACATCACAGGGTGATTCTGTAAAAACGTTTAATAATTAACACCGTGATACATTTCCTCCACCAACTAATTTTGATATTTGTCTTTGCACACATGGGAGAGCTGCATACGTGTTATGTTTAATAAGAGATATCTGAAAGGTAACGTCGTCTGTACAAAACGCACGCACGCACGCACACGCACGCACACGCACACACACACAGACCTCTCAGTTACAGGCACAGATCTCAGTTACACACACACACACACACACAGAGACCTCATTTACACACACACACACCTCAGTTACACACACACACAGACCTCAGTTACAGGCACAGACCTCAGTTACACACACACACACACAAACAGAGACCTCATTTACACACACACACACACACACACACACACACAGACCTCATTTACACACACACACACACAGACCTCAGTTACAGGCACAGACCTCATTTACACACACACACAGAGACCTCATTTACACATACACACACACGCACAGAGACCTCATTTACACACACACACACACATCATGACTTGTTAAGACCTCTCAAAATCTAATACCCGATGAATGGCAACTAAAATGTAAACATAAAATAAAATTCCCTTATATTTCATGATTTTACCCCCCAAAAAAAAAAAATTCAATTCCCTGACTTTCCATGTCTGGAATAGACTTCAAAATGCCAAGATATTCCAGACGTTCCATGTCACACACCTCAAAGGCAGCCACCCTCTTGTTGGCCATGGACATGAGGCAGGTCTCCCTCAGCAGCATCTCTTCCTCCTCCTCCTCATCTGCAAACGGGGGCTTGGGGGGCTGCACCTCCTCTGGGGGAGGGGTGACCGGGGGAGGCGGCGGTGGCGGCGGCGGCACAGCAGGCAGGAGAGGCGGGGGGAAGTTCTGGAATGGGAACGCTGTCGTTAAGGTTGGCTTCGTTGCATCATGTCACTATGGTGACGGACAACACTACGCTTCCATAATAATCAATGGAGCCGGCTACGCTAGGCCTGAAAGCAGTGCGTAAGTTGAGCGTAGAACGGTCTATAATAGAACGGTCTATTCGTCTGGTCGGTGAACGCCCGGAAGGGAGACGCGAGTCAGGCGTTTTCAGACGCAGGAGGGTGCTGCTCGCGTCTGAAGCCAAAACAGAAACTTTGTCTAATGACGGCAGAATAATCTCAGACAGACTCTTGCTAAGCAATATGCATGATTTAAATAATAATAATAATAATAATAATAATATGAATTACCGCCAATATTGAGAATCAGTAACTGACAGGCGGGCGTACCATTAGAAAATGAGAGTTGTCCGGGGGGTACAGGTAGACCTGCGGGAAGAACACCGGCTCCTGGGAGTCACACAGGTTGTGTGGTGAAGGAACTGGAGAAAGAACGTGTGTGGTATGATTAGAATGGAGTCTTGCAGCACTCGGGTAGCTAACAGAATAGTTTCCTTCAGATCCGAGTGAGCCCCAAACACAAATATTGAGCAAAACACAGAAGTTGCTCAACGTTGCACGTCTTCTATAGACAATATATGAACATGGTCCTGTCACCTGGCGACCCCGTCTCACTATCGGTATCCATGGCAACCTCGTCGTAGTTGTCGTACTGGTAAAGGTTCCCCGAGGTGTCCAGGCCCCGCTTCCCCGTCGACTTCCTGTGTTCTCGATCCGAAGACTGAAGCGCAGAGAAGAGGCAACACATTTTAAAACGGGCTACTGAAGCGCGAAGAAAATGTACAGAACAAGGCCGGAAATAGCCACAGTAATGGCAGGTTACAACCCAAATCAGTGATACATTACCAGACTGAAATTTGTCATTATGTAGATGCTATACATGGGCCACGGTGCGATTGTATCTCGATACGACCCAATCGTATGGCAACCTATGTGTCTCTTTGTGTCATGCATCTATCGCGTATTGTGGCATTGTATCGTGACCCGTGTCTCCCATTGTGTATCGTAGGGCTGGCCCCAAATATTAGATTATTCTGGTATTCGTTCATTGGGTATGTATTCGATTTAAATATTGGGATTCGAGTATTCATTTTTTCACATTATGCATGCATGTTTTCCCAATAATCCCTACTGTCTCCATATAAACCCACATGTTGAAATGTAATTGCCTGCCCTACACTGTGTCATCAACGCAATTGATTGCAATTGGCTCTGTAAGAAGAGAGCGAGTTATTCATTTATCACACACTCCTATTTGGTAATACAGGAGGTATATGCTATTTGACAGCTCTGACTGGCTCAATTGACGTGTCAATCAAAGTGGCCATTTTGAGCACATTGCTATGTTTACATGTGTGCTCACTGAAGCTAGGAATCGAAGATTCATTATAGTTGAGTGTTTTTGAGAATGAGTATTGGTATACTCAATCGGAAATACCATTAAGTATTTGAAACCTGTAAAATGGTGTTCAGGACAGCCTTAGTGTATCGTGACATCGTATCGCGACCCATGTATCTCATTGTGTATCGCGACCCGCGTATCATATCGTGTGACATGCATTGTGACCCGTGTATCTCAGTGTATCGTGACACGTGTATCGCATAGTGTGACATGCATCGTGACCCGCGTATCATATCGTGTGACATGCATTGTGACGTATGGCATTGGGACCCGCGCGGCCCTTGCCAACACAACGTGTGTGCGTGCGTCCGTGCCTTGCTGCGCGTGCTGGCCTTGATGCCGACCAGCTTCATAAAGCGGTTGTACTGCTCGTCCTGGTTGGACAGGTCGCGGATCTTGCGGATCTCGTCCTCTCGCTTGCGACGTTCCTCCTCCTCCTCCTGCTGCTGCATCTTCCAGGTGCGGAGCTGCTGCTTGCGGACCGCCTGCTTGGCCGCGGAGCCTGATGTGGGGGGGAGGGGGGGTTAGATGCACACCGAACCATCTGGCAGGTGGGCGACACCAAACACAAGTCCAGCTGCACTACGTCAAATAAGCAACTCTGTGCTGAACGTCCGATACGTAATCCGCTAGGAAGTTGATTTTCATTGGTTGCTGAGGCGTTAAAGTGCTATGCTTCTGCGTGGGGCCTACGACATAGACTAGGTCGTAGGCCCCACGCCGTGCGGACCTGTGCGCGTTGACTGCGCATGTGAAGCGACGTTTCATTTAGGCTCACCAGGCAGAACACATAATAGAGCGTAAACGTTTTAAAATAAGCATATCAAATTATTTCTATCCTTCCTACTCCAAACCGTGGTTGGTTAGAAGAAAATACTTGAAAACTTGAATACTCTGAAAATACTTGGCAGGTGATCAGACTGATTTATCGCCGTGGGTTACCATCACACCTACACTACACCCGTAGCTGCGCGACACCGATTGGTCAGAGCCACTGTGGTTTCACCTGACACTGGAGGAAGAACACAGCACTGACCCTTCTCGCCCGGGCCGACGGTCTTCCTGTTGGAGTGAGGCTTGGCCGGGGGCTGCCTCCCCCTGTCCACCGGCGGCCGGGAAGCTGGCGGCCTGGAGGCTGTCAACCTGGAGCCCGGCCTGGCCGCGCGGTCCCGCTCGGGGGGGGCGTTGGCCCTCTCGCGGTCCCTCGTCGCGGGCCTGCCACCACCGGCCTTGGCTGCCCGGTCCCTCTCCAAGGTCCGTGACCTCGTCCTGGACCGTTCCGACGTGGCGGCGGCGGCGCTGGCAGCCGAGGAGGCGGAGCGGGTGGTGACCCTCGGCTTGGCGGTGGCGGCGGCGGCGGCAGCGATGGGGGGCTGCGCCGGGGCCGAGGAGGCGGAGCCTGAGCCAGAGGGGGCGGAGCTGGAGCCCTTCTCCTGGGAGGCCTTGGTGATGCGCTCCTTGCTCTCCTTCAGGACCTGTTGCTCCTTCTGGTGCCACTTCTTGCTGGCCGACTGCAGGGCCAGCAGGCGGAGCTGCATCTCCGACAGCTCCTCTTCCTCCACCTTCCCCTTCGGCTCCACCTGGTGGGCAAAGGAGAGTGTTACATGCATCTTTTATATTGCAGTAATAACCGCCAACTCTCAATAGAGCTCTAAAAAATATTTAGACCACTGTACATTTAATAAAAGTATAAATATGATGTACATTTAAAAAAATATTACATGTAAATTAAATAATAATGTATGAATAGTAAAAAAAAAACAGACAAATTGCTATATCCAGAGCTGTATAACAGAATGATATCATCTAGTTAGCATTAGGGGTGCACAATATTGATCAAATGTGATATTGCGATATTGATAATGAAAATTGCAATATCTATATTAATTTCGATATTTTAAAATCACAAAGGTTATGGGAAAAGGCATTAAATATATTCATAACATATGAAAACAACA
>JAODOY010070827.1:0-16211 GCA_025399855.1 Forbesichthys papilliferus
ATTAATTTCTTTTTGATACTAATTAATAGCTGTCAGATTGGTTTGATGACAATAGCCGCAGTTGTATACTCTCTTTTACAAATGTTTACTGTATGCTGCCCTCACATTATACATTTCATTTGGATCACTTTCATAGTGAACACACCAATGTAGCACACAGGACACACGCTGGGCGTAATGCAGGCTTTGAATCATAATCAGGTCATGAAAAAGCATTCCACCAAGTGTGAATGTGATTGTCCCTATCCAGGGTTGCTTGACACCATCTAGCTGTCTTGGTGGGCAGGTGACAGGTCACTTAGGAAAACCTCCAATTCTGAAGACAGTTACTGTATACGCACAGTTCTGAGCTGCATTTGACCTGCTGCAAGCTAACAGAAGTAAAAAGTCTGAATTGCTGGAGCTGTATGGAGTGACGAGTGGCTATTAAATCACTTTTGTCTCCCAAGGTATATCTTTCTGGAATGATTCCACTATTTGGGACCTCGCCCCACCCCATATGGGGGTGTTTGGCAACAGGGACTTTTTAGTGGGAGATGAGCAATAAGTCTGATATGTTACAGCCAACCATTAGAAGACCGATGACGGCAGTGTTGGAGGCTAAGGTCCCGCTTTGTCATCAATACATCACATTTCCACAATGATGTATAGCAAGCCGTGATTAGATATAATTGTATGAGATTGCTAGATTTCCTAACGTGATTGGTGCGATTGATTGCACCCATGTGAGTCTGAAGCCATCATCCAGGAATGATTACTCATTCATCCATCGTAAAAACGATCACTTCGTAAATGCTCAGGTCATTTGTGATGCCAGGCACTCTCCCTTACATTTTGTGAAATGCTGTCTGTAGCAGGGATAGAGTAATCTCCTCTGTGAGTAACTACTGTGGTAAACGTATATTTTTAAAGTAACCAATGATTTTAGATGTTTTATTTATTTGTGTATGAGTGAAAAAGGTTAACCCTTGGTAACTTCACTGGGATACCCTGCTACAGAGCAAACAGGGTGCCATTTGATGGGTGAACTTATGCCCGTCGTTGTGGCCAGCACAGCCCCAACTGTGAGCACTGGAGAATGGACCTTCAATGTTAATACTCATGTTTGGCAAGTAGACTATTTAGTAGGTGGAACATACATTTTACTGATGTCATGCACGTTTCAGGCATTTGGTTCTCTTTTATAGTGTCGTCGATGGCTAGAAGTGTGCGGTTTATCTCTGCCATTGGCTGACACATTTTGGTTGGTTTTTCCAGGACCTTTGTTGTTAGAATCCATGCTTGGGGTGGGCCAGTACAGGGGGGCTCTCTCACAGTTGCCTTGCCTGTACCTGTGGGCTGGCTCCAGGCCATTTGTTTAGCCCAAGGCTGAACAACACCTCTGATGCCTGGCTCTGATTGATCTGAAACAGCATTATAATAAAGAAATGTAATAAACTCAGCAACAGTATAGATAATAGTACAGGCTCCAAAAAACACTAGTAGCGTATACTATGCTGTATAATATACATACATACAATAATCTCAGGTAGTGAATGTGTGTCTCCTTTTTATATTCCAAATTGATGAGCCTCCAGCTGTGCTTAAGGGCTGTAGACCAAGAGCTCACTGGTTTGGATTAGAGTTAACGCTAACCCTAACCCCAGAAACCAAGTCATTGTGTGTAGTTGGTAATACCTACAAAAAGCAGCAAGGTGAGAATTAGTTTTGTTGTGACATTTCAAGACAATCACAAAATACATTTGGTTGAATATTCTGCTATTATATGTTTATTATATTATTTGATAGCACTTAACCCTGAAAAGGTACACGCTGTAATAAGATAAATACTGAATTATATCAGATTTTGTTATTTTATTTGAAAGATGCTGATTTTTTTTTTCAACACAGACGCTAAATGATTTGAGCATCTCATCAAGAACATCAAATCCCTCTAATCAAAATGTCTTAAGTGTATGACTCAACGATTAGAGAATCTTACACAAGCTCAGTCAAAATGTTGATGAGATCAAATTCCTCCAGGGTGTATTCTATTTGAGCTGAATCTTAATGGGTTTTTTTTGTAGAAATGCTAGCACATTCATTTATTCTCTCTGGAGAGACACAATGAGGCTATAGCTCTTTGATACAGATTATGTTTCCCCCACGTAACAATTTGAAACTCTTCGTCAGAGTCTAGTAAGGTGAGCTAAGTATAGTTTGACTGGGGTAAGGCTGATGTAAGTAAGTTAAAAAGGCAGGTTAATTTGAACAGCAAAGAACAACTGGACTGTACTGCACAGGCTGAAAGATTTTTTTCCACAGAACTCACCGCTGTGCTGGTGGCAGAATCCACAAGGATTCATACAGTGGTTTGCACAGTGGGGGTCATTACCCCTCAAGGCCTCATGAAATGCATCCAAGGGGTCACTAAAAAGTCATTATATTGCATAGATCTACAGATTATGAAAGGGGTTGACATTTGCACGTGTGTGTTTGCACAAGCAATGAACCAACCCATGGGTATGACAATTTGGTAAAAGCAGCATCAGCCCTCAAGCCACGCCAACATTGATTCACTCAAATAATGAATGATATTTATTTGGCTGAATGTGGACCTTGCAATTGCTTATTTCCATCCTATACAACATATATTTAATTGTGTTGTGATGTCATGTTTGCAGCCTCTTATAGGGAGCCTCTTATAGTTCAATGAATTATGCTGCTGTAAAGATCTGGTGCAAATGCACCAGAATATCAAAAAGGTTCAAATACCCTGTGGCATTTAAACTGCTCCTCTGTTATCAAGGGGACCAGAAGCGCACTACTTTTAACACAAGCTTGTTCATGTAGACACGTCATATAACTAGACTGAAACAGCAGTCGGTGGATTCTTTAGAACCAGGCATCTTTCTTTAGATCATTTGGCATTTGATATATTTTTTCTGCATTATATGTTTGTCTGATGTCATGCCCCGTTCGAGTCAAATGACCGTTGTTTTATGAGTCATTCAACATTGGCTACATTTACATGCACACTAGTATTAACTATTATTCAGATTATGCAAAATTTCAAATTTCATAGGTGTCATGTAAATGGTATATTCCGTTTGGATATTCCAAATGTAAGACAAGTGGGAAACTCCTCTGGTATGGCAAGTAAGTTATTTAAAGGACTAAGATTTAGGACCTATAATTTGTAATATGTACAGCTCAATGTAAATGTAAATGTTAGGTGAATATTTATTTTAAGTAGACATGAAAACGTAACCATTGTGTTGTACAGTACTTACCTGAACGGTCATTTGACTAATACGACCATCTGTAGTGGTGACCTTTTGACCATGATGTTTTGTCTTGGTTAAAGCCTTCCTTTGACACTAAATAATTGATATGATATGATTGTTCAAAATGGGGTTGTTTTGCTGTGTTCACCTGGTCCCTCTTTATTTCATTTAAAGCGCAGGTGTCCCCAATGTTTCATAGCCTGGTTAAACCCATCCAGATTGCAAGCTCTATATCAGTCTTGGAACTATCAATGGAAACCCAGTTGGGTAGCGAACCACCGACCTATGTCTATGACCTATATCTATGTCCAGATTGGCCGTATAAATGCCTGTTGTTTCGAAAATCATCCCCACATGGACATTATACTTCTCGGTGGGAGATGGTCCAATTGCCTGCAAATGATTTGACTGACACATATTGGCACTGACTAGTTCTTCCTCCTCCTCCTCCTCCTCCTCTGCTCTTATTTGGTATTGGACGTCATTCAGAGATAAAGTCTGCAGGGCACATCGTGTTAACAAATGACAGAGGCAGATGGAGCCAAGAAGGTGTCAGGCACATCCTTGACCCAAGTATGCCACCGTTAGATGATGTATTCCCCCCACAAAGTTAAATCAGCAGCCGGTTGATCACGCCGACGCAGGGATATTGAGGATCGGCCCTCACAAAGGAGGCTGGTGGAATATAAAGGAATTGCTGAAAGCGTAGAGTTCATGGAGTAACAATGCAAATTGATATGGATTCTTTATACACGGAAGCCCCTGGGCCCTGCTCTCCTACTGGATTTGATTTAGTGGACATTATTTGATACAATGCCAGTTTTGTCAGTTGTAATAAAGTTAATCTGGGAGCCGTTGTCATGTCGATGAGTCATTACGCTCTAGCCTGTAAAAGTGTAGGCTGTTTAAAATATAGCAGGATTACGCCACAACATTCCCCGCCACGGTTACTACAGTCACAAGACACATTTACATGTAAGGCATTTAGCAGATGCTTTTATCCAAGCCACTTGAAACACAGTAAGTATATTTGTCAATATGCACCACATGTGTATCCAAACATATTGAATAATTTAATAAACAGTCATAAGCTCTGACTGAGCATCATACCATTACTTAGAACATCTTATACAGTACATACCGTCTCAGAGCTGAGCTAGCATGTTTACTAGGTGCTTAATGTATAGCCCTGAAAGTTGTATATGATGTTTCATTCAAGATGTATTAAATAAAGAATATTAAATTATTATGTATTAAATTATTTAATTAAGTGTTCTGTTTTGTTCAGTATAACCTGTTGCTTCCCTGTTGTTAGATAATTACTATTTTTCTTCTTTTGTACAGATAATTATAGGCAATAAAACAAAATAATATACTGGAAATACAAAGCCTTATTAAAGGCATTAAACCTTCAGCGAAGGAGTCAGATGCATTAAAAGAGGATTGCATTAAAAGAGGACATTGGTTTAAAAATAAGAGCAGTCCATTATCATAACATTCAACATAACAACCTAGCGACCTTAGAATAATGTGTATATTATGAACAACCCTCTAGGAAAGTGCAGAGTGGAAAATAGAGGTGGGGAGAGGGACTTCTTAGAATAAAAGGCATCATCTAGAAATAGATGTAATGTTTGCAGTGATTGTGCAATATTATGAGCAGATTAGACATGCAACATCTGCTATCTTAGTGGATGTACATACTGTACATATACTGTCCTGTTGCAAGTTGACATTCATCTAATCTTCAAGGTTTTGTAAATACATTAAGATATGGCTGCACATTCGGTACTGTACTGATCAGTAAAACCTAATATATGAATAACAACTAAGTGGAAAATGTACTTTGAGTAGGCTTAATAACACAGCGTTTTTCACCTGTTTGGTTCTGTACCGGCTGAATTTGTCAATGTCAAGATTCCCAACACTGTGGAATGATATACAGTCGTATGAAAAAGTTTTGGCACCCCTCTGAGGCTGCATAATTATTTACTCTGTCATCACAGAAAAGCATCACAGTGGAATGCCATTCATTTTCTAATCGAAGCTGAGTACTGGGGTATTGTCCAGACAAATATGTTTAGTGTAGCAATATTACGTTTTATGAAATGAAATCAGATGTGAAAAATAGGCTATGCAAAAATGTGGGCACCCTTGTCATTCTGTTGATTTGAATACCTGTAACTACTTAGCACTTATTAATTGGAACACACAATTGGTTTGGTGAGTTCATTAAGCCTTGAACTTCATAGACAGGTGCATCCAATCATGAGAACGGGTATTTAAGGTGTCCAATTGCAAGTTGCTGTTCTCTTTGACTCTCCTATGAAGAGTGGCAACATGGGGGGGCCTCATAACAACTCTCCAATGACCTGAAAACAAAGATTGTTCAACATTATGGTTTAGTGGAAGGCTACAAAAAGCTATCGCATAGATGTAAGCTGTCAGTGTCAACTGTAATAAACATAGTGAGGAAATAGAAGACCACAGGCACAGTTCATGTTAAGGCCAGAAGTGGCAGGCCAAGTAAAATATCGGAGACGCAAAGGCGAAGGATGGTGAGAACAGTCAAAAACAGCCCATAGACCACCTCCAACGATCTACAACATAATCTTACTGCAGATGGTGTCACTGTGCATCGTTCAACAATTTGCACAAGGAGAAGCTGTACGGGAGAGTGATGTGGAAGAAGCATTTTCTGCACACACACCACAAATGCACATTTGGACAAGCCAGCTTCATTTTGTAGTAAGGTGCTGTGAACTGATGAAACAAAGATGTAACAAGGGCCGTTATGCATGGAGGCAAAATAACACAGCGTTCCATGAAACACACTTGCTACCCACAGTCAAATTTGGTGGAGGTTCCATCATGCTGTGGGGCTGTGTGGCCAGTACCGGTACTCATCTAGTTAAAGTTGAGGGTCGCATGGATTCCACTCAATATCAGCAGATTTTTGGGAATAATGTTGAAGAATCAGTCACAAAGTTGAAGTTACGCCAGGGCTGGATATTTCAACAAGACAACAACTTAAAACACTGCACAAAATCTACCAGGCCATTTATGCAGAGGAGCAGGTACAATGTTCTGGAATGGCCATTCCAGTCCCCAGACCTGAATATCATTGAGAATCTGTGGGATGATTTGAAGCGGGCTGTCCATGCTCGGCAACCATCAAACCTAATTGAACTGGAGATGTTTTGTAAGGAGAAATGGTCCAAAATACCTTCATCCAGAGTCCAGATACTCATTAGATGCTATATGAAACATCTAGAGGCTGATCTTTTAGCAAAAGGAGGTTCTACTAAATATTGATGTGATTTTTCTGTTGGGGTGCCCAAATGTATGCACCTGTCTAATTTCGTTTTGATGCATATTGCACATTTTCTGTTAATCCATGTATGTATCCATCAATGTATGAATTATTTGGGGTCCTACTTTAGTGATCTCAGCACATGTATATCTAAGGTGTGTTCAAATCTACTTTTGCTAGGGTAACAGTGGGGAAATAATTGCCACAGCACCAGGTGCATGGTTGAATTTGGGTTTACGTTCTCTTCATTACAATGGGTGCAGCTTGGGTGAAATGCAATAAATCAATCATTGTCATCTTCCATTCCCATTTACAGCCAGATGTACCTTGGCGGATTGCTATTGGTGGATTTGCAAAGTAGTAAAAATTCCTGCTTCTTCATGTGCGCATTCAAAATATTTCCCATTGTAATCTATTTACTTAAAATATGTTTGTGCGCTGCTCGGCATGCCTGTAACAAGCAGAGTGTGTGTGCGTTGTGCATCCGCCCATGCACTATAGTGACCGCTTGACTTCAGACCAGGTTTGTTGTTGGTCAATCGTGCAATAACTTTCCACTGCTTCAAGATAGTAATGCAGCAACCATACGCCTGACCACACCTCATTTATAGACCAACACGCAAAATGGATCTCAGATGGCCGTTAAGCTTTCTATTTAAACAATGCTGGACAGAAAAATGACAACTGTGTCAGTCTGAAACTAGCAAAGACACATGGGTTGTCGTAATATAGGGCCCTTGGTGTTTGGGTTTGACTCAAATATTTTAATATTTTAGGCATGAACCTTTCCCTATGGTGAATTAAGAATAGCTAGCTGAATGGTAGGCATGTAGTATCTGAGTAGTTGTACTGCACAGTATAGTACAAAAGGACCCTCTGGACATAGCCACATTGCTGGGTGAAAGAGTACAAAGTGTTTGGACAAGTCTGTCACCTTGCACAGAGGACTTCCTCTCTTGGTTGCAAGACTCGCACAGACACACACACACACACACACACACACACACACTCTGAACGCCTGTTTTGCTCTAGCACTCGCTATCTTGGTCTCCAGTTTGGTGGCTACGGACTGTTGGGTCAATTTGTGTCTTGTTCTGTGTGCTCTGGAATGGCTCAGCTTCTACACACTCCAACAGAGTGTTAGTGTTTCCTGGGGGGATTTAAACCATGTTCCTCTCTGTCTGATAATATGTGAACAATGATCAAATATAAACTGCAGCAGGCTCTTGTATCTCAGTTAAATGTGATAAGTGAGTATTATACTGGAGTACTATTTTTTAACTATACTTCTCATTTTTCAGTATGGTAAATACCAAACAAAGAAGAGCAGAGGCCACCTTGTGTGAACTATAGGAGGATAATACTGAGACACGGTGTGGCAGCCGTTTCTCTTGTTAAAGATTACAAAATGAACCAGATGCGTTTGGACCAAGGATTCTCCACTGGCCAAACAAACAAGTGTGTGTGTGTGTGTGTGTGTGAGATAGAGCCCTTCTGCCACACAACATATTCCTCATAAATAAATATCAGGAAGAGCACCATTCTTCCGGAACGTTTCCACGACCACGTCTCCTCTGCTCATCTCGTGTGAACCTGTATGTATTGTGGTACCTCAGGGGTGTTCTGAAATCAATTTTTAAACTCACAAAAAATCATTCTGGATTCTTGTATAAAAATGTAATAACAGCTTTGAAATCTTTGTACAAAGTGCACTGCTGACATGGCACATCTCCAGGATAAGGAGACGCAGATGGGAGGTGAAAAACAGGTGAAGAACAGGACTCTTCTAGTGTCATTTAGTCGTTGAAGCCCATGAAAGCCTGGTGTTTGGGCTAATTTAGCTGGAGTGAGACTTCCTCTCAGCATGAAGTTAGGTAGTGCTATTTTGCAATAGTGTTGGGGTCAACAAATAGCATAAAGTCTAGGCTGCCTATTCTAAAGAACTAATCATAAACCACATGGTAAACATAGCAGGGTCAGGGAGAAGTCAACTTAACTCATAACATCACATCACACTGGGTTAGTCGTTTTGCAACAATATAACAGATCATACAATATGTCAGTATATTATGACGCATAAAATGTTTCTGTGAGAGTTAGCCCCACCTGAAAATTTTGCAGTGCCTGGCATTTTATTTTTTGCTTTGCATACTCTTTAAAGTGTGACCTGATTTAGAGCCTACAGTACAGCTTGTATCCCCCACAGTGATCTGCAAATGTCCTATCCTTGCATAAACCTCAGGGCAAGGTTCTGTTTAAAAAGGGAAAAAAATAAAACAATCATTAGACATGTTTTAAATATTTGCCATTAATATAATTATTGCCTGAAATTAGTCAGGATAAATTGCAGATTTAAATAATATTTACCATAAATGGTATTATTAACACAGTAAACAACTACAAAGAATTTCTGAAAATGTCTATTTATAGGTCTCTCGGGTCGAGGGGATGGGGAGGGAATGACACCTAAAGTTAAACATGACACAGCATGAACATAAGAAGCAGCTCTCAAAGAAAACGTGTCAGGTTGTAAGAAAACACACGCTTAGACCTGCCTACAGTTCATTACATACCATGACAAAAGTGTCACGCTGATCGAGGTGTGGACCCAATCCCACGACACGCAGACAGGACTTGAGGAGAGCCGGATTAAAGACAGCCTTAGCAGGTGTGGTAAAAACACAAACGGCCTCGGAAGGCGCTGGAAAAACACAAACAGCCACGGAGGGCAGCGTTGGGACAAAAATGGCCTCGGGAGGCGGTAGCAAAACAGAAACGGCTTCGGGGGGCGGTAGCAAAACAGAAACTTCTTAGCAGCTGTTTTTCCCCCAAATCCAACCTGGATAAAGAAAATGAATAAGATCTGCTGGAACTTCATAAGGGAAACAAACAGAGAGTACTCTTATTCAAAAATAGAAATCTACTGTAGGTGGACTAGAAGCTGTGGACCTTGATATTAAATTAAAAATACCATAAAATTGTTGCTAGTGTCATTAATAGACAGGTGGAGTGGATTGGAGACATCACAAATTGGAAAACCAGAAGAGGCAAACAGTACCTTATTATAAACTCCTATATGCAGATTTTCTAAGAGCTCATACCGAACTGGATAGAAATTGGATAGAAAATTCAAGCAAAGATAAATATTCCAAAATAGGAGATTTAAAATATAATAGTATGGTTCAATATAAGGGTCTAACTGAAGATGAGTGTAAACAAAGTGTAAATAATAAAACAAGCGGGTATCTGAAGATGTGAAAGATAGTACATGGCGTATCTCTGTTAGGAGTATCCCAGTTAGGATGGTGGTTAAATGGAGCTGCTATGTTAAAACAACGATGTGCCCAATGCCTAATTGTGGTAGAGGATGAAACGATTGAACATTTTCTTTTTCTATGTGAAAGAAAAAAACAAGTTTGGAAATTTCTAGAATCTGTCGAGGAACGAGTGACGGGGGACTCTAGATAAAAAGAAAGGGAATATTGATAGATGGAAAATTATTTTAATGTAACTATATTATTTATGTGAACTGGGGGGGGGGGGGTGGGGGAGAGTATATTTGGAATCAATGTTTTTAATATTTTCTAAGAACATTTCTCAATAAAATATTAAAACGAAGCAAAACAGAAATGGCCTTGGGGACGTCGAGACAAAATACAGTCAGCGTGGGGGCCAAAACGGGAGCGGAATACTCGGGCGGCACAACAGGAGCGGGCAACAAGCAACAAGATACCTGGCAGCTCGCGTCAGCTAGCAGGCAGGTAGCGGGCCTGGTCGATGGAAGCTGCAGGAGTTCCTCCCTCATTCTCTGGATGGTCTTGGCGTACTCCTGCATCATTGGCAGGTCGCGGAGAGTCGGCCAAAAGACAATCACCCTTTCCATTAGAGCGTAGACAAACTTTCTACGCTCGAGGTTGGAGGAGCCCTGGACCACGTCTCCCAGCCTCGCCAACACGGAAGTGCACTCTGCGAACTCCGCTTGCAGCAGGGCCGGCGAGGGAGGAGACACGACAGCGAGTGCTGTCGGGGTCTGGTGGGGAGGAGACCGCAACCCTGGCTGGGGCGTGGGCACGTGCCGAGCGGACACTGCCTTCATCTGCTCGACGTTCGGGGGCGACGGCTGCTGAGCCTTGCGTCGCCTGGGGCCCCTGTTCGCTCTCGAAGAGGGCTTCAAGGCCAGTCGGGTTCCCCGGAATGGAGACTGCTGGGGATCGTGGTAGTGCCTCTCCAGCAAGACTGACGGCTGGGTCCATAGCTTCTGTATTATTCACGGCTACAAACATTATGTTAATATATTTTGTAAATTGTTGCCTTTTTCTTGCACATCCAAAAAGCATACTTATGTCCCATTCTTCCCTATTGGGCCAAATATTTGCTTAACTGGCTTATCCTTGCTTAAATCACACTGCAGAACAGCAGCCCTTGAAACGACAGGGATTCTGTGTTGTGTCTGAAGGACCCAGCAGGATGCTTTTTATGGCTTGAACTTGAGTTCTGGGGATAGAGGGCAGCCTTTGTGTACCTGCTGCGTTACATTGTCACCTGCGTATTCTCACAGCGTTTAATCTTGTCAGGGAAAATGAAGGGCTATTCTTACACAATCTGCACCTGTTCATTGACACCTCCTAAAAACATGTTTCTAAGTTCTAGCAGAGGTTCATAATGTGAATGTCATGGCACATATTCTTGTGGGGGAGCCATGAGTCATTGTAGAAGAGCTAACTAGTGTATGTGGATGACACTGTGCCCCCCCTCACACACACACACACACACACACACACACACACACACACGCACACACACACACGCACACACACACACACACACACACACACAAAAACTCAGCTATGTATTTAGTTCTGCCAATTTGGTTACTGTCTGTGATTTTCAAACTTTTTGAACCTGTAAAAGCAAGAGTTCATGATCTACAACCCTCTCACAGAGCTTCCAAAGTGAATTAGCATAGCTGGTCTATGCAGGCAAATGAACCCTTGCTTAGTATTGCTAATCTGTTTTAACATCACTTGACATTTGGGATAGTGACTATTTCATATGTTAGTTATATTTACATATGGCATAGCGTGATCAATAAAAACACCTGTATTGACTGCTCTAATTGTCTCACCATTAACACCCTCTCCTTGCACAGTAGCATTTCACATCCACCAAGTGCTTCCCACTGTATGTGCCAATGTCTTCTTGGTGGAGCAGCTGGCAGCACGGGTGCTAATCTCAGTCCAGCATAGCATGGCAGGCCTCCAACAGCGACTGTGTCAACTCAGAATACAAGTGAGTGTAATTTTTCCAGACATTGTAATAGCGTAGTGCGCAATGTCCATTAGTGTGAATGTGAAGGTAGACAGGCTCCAGTGCTCTATCTGGTCCAACAGAGATTCTTGTGTAATGAATTTACTACAGGATTGCCTGTTTGCCTTTTCTACTGCTTGGAGCAGCAATGTAATGCTACTGTTTGATGACAGATGTCTCCTATGTGTGCATGTACTGTATGTGTGCCATTGTATCTCTTTGTAGGGAAAATCTATTGTATGTCTATCGCTGTCCAGAAAAGCACTGGCCACTTTTAGTTAGCACGCATGCCATTGTTTGACAAATCATTCACATTATTGAGTCCAGTGAACTTACATTGTTCTTCCAACTGAAGCAGTTATGTGTAGACTTCCTCATGCATATCCAACGATCCAACTAGATGCTTTAGAAGATATTTGCAGAGATATTTTGGTCACATGATGTCTCACTTACCCTAAGGCTCACAGTCCTACTGACGAATATATCAGCTTTGAGGGACGGATATTGATTGCTTCGATACCTTTCAGTGCAAAATGCCACAATCCACTTTCATCAACATCTGCTATTTTTAGTGCGGATAAGATTAATCCATCTGCTACCTGCAATGGGTGAATGGCAGCAGAAACTGTTTTGTCATTCGTAGTGTGTCTGTGTGAACATTCTGCACAATGCTCTTTACTTGTGTCATCTGTGCAACAGGTGCAAGCATAGTTGTGTGGACATTCAGTATTGCATCCCGGCTCTAATTATTTTCTGAAAATGATAGCCTATAGTGAATTTGAATGAGATAAAATCTATCAATGATTGTCATCTCAGAACCACATCATGGCTGTGAATGTGACATTTAAATAAAAATATCCTGAATTCTAATTCATGTCCCTTAGCTTGTAAATATTCACTAAATATCTCTGCTAAATAAAGCACAGCGGAAGTGCAGGAAGGTCACGTGTCACGTTACTGGGTCGTCAGCTGACAGACTAGCTGATTGTTGCTCATTGGCCAATACTTGTATACTTGTACTTGTATGCGCATACATGGAAAGGGTTTTCCATGTATGCGCATACATGGAAAAGGAAGGGAGCTCCTAGAACAGAGCCATACCTCCAAATATAAATAAATATGTTATTAAATATTCTTTGACAAAGTAGTCCTGATTGAATTTACCTTTCTGTGTGCTGAAAAAATAATGTGTTACTTATACACAGCCCTGGCTGCGTAAATAGGTATATAAACAAAGTGGCACCCCTGACAACAACAATACCCTAGCCTTCGCCATGCATTTCCAATGTGTGGGGCTAATATTCTGAGGGAGCACCGTTTAACCTTTGAAGGAAGAGGTGTTTTTGTTTTGATATGAGTTTAAAAGTATTCTCGAGAATGACTGACTGTACCTTTAAAGGCTAAACTAAACTAAACTACCATTGTCTGAGAACCGCTATCCTCTTACTTCCCCCAACATGCATGAGAGCTGTGTGGTTTCCACCCCCCCTCCTTCCCCCCAGTTGTGCACTTCAACTGTGTGCTGACTGAAGCAAATGTGGCATGTAACCTTGTATTGATTGGTGTTCAAATGTATCTGAGCCCTTGCTGAACACCCACCTCTCACATGTCAAAGTGATAGCTGAAAGAGCTCTGCTCCAGTCCTCAGTGATTTCCTGCATTTTGTTTCTTTACTTATTGATTTTGTACAAGGCAGTTGGAGTGAAATATATAAACATTTATTATTTCATACCGTGCTGGCAGAGAAGAGGTTATAAGGTGATCTGAACGCAGAGCACTTAACTTTGCGTTTTAGATAGATCATGTGTTCAGTATCTGCAGGGCCCATACTGTAGGGATAAATATACAAATGTGCACCTTGTTGTGTTGCTTCATTAGGACATACTCCCGAAACATGTAACCTTCAGACCTTCGAGAAACACCACAGGCCATGCCATTAAACACGGAGTCAGATGTTATAGATTTTTCTTGTTGATTACTGTGCTGCCCTCATGTAGTTCTACTTAAAGGCAGGGTCAGTCATTCTTGCTAACTTCGAGCTCAAGTCTAAAACAGTATCGCTCTGCGGCCCTCTGCCGCATCGCCTCACACATAGAAATGCATTGTAAAGCAAAACGTAGTACTACAGCTTTGTTGATGTGAGCGCTGTTTGCCACTTTGTTTATGCTACTATTTACGGAGCCAGGTCTGTGTAGAAGTATGAGATTCTTTTTTCGAAATGCACAATGAACGGTAAGATAGCAAAATGCAAGGACTGTGTGTTTTCGTTAAGATAGCTAGCAAACACAAAGATAGCTAAATGGTGTTTGATATTGACAATATACTGTATCTTGCACTTCTCAAATATTCATAGTTCACCAGTAGTTGAAAAGTAGTAAACAAGTTGTACATGGCTGTAAAACATAACTATTTTGGCCAGAACTCTGAGAAATATAGATTTTCCTGTATGTGGAAGATTTAAGGGAGTAATTGCATTTATAATATGAATAGGATATCAAAGCAGCCGGCAATGAAATATCTTGTTTGAAGAGGGAGAGCAATTAGAGTTAATTGGCAGTATGAGGACTGCCCGTGGGTGGCAGATTGTAGAACAGATCCCCTGCTGGTAGTAAACAAATCATTAGGTATCTGATCATCTTGGGCCACACAAGAAAGAATAAAAATGAAGATGGATAGACATACAAATAACATTTAAAAACTGCTGTTGTTTTTTACAATGAAATCATCCATTTTCATGATGTTGAGGGTTGAAATAAATAACTTTGAACCACTGACCACTTACCATGAACTAAAGTTAAACAAAGAGTCTACAGAAAACTTTTGACTTTATTGAATTTAGCTACAAGTTCTATCTATCTTCTAGGTGCCATTAAATAGTTGCAAAATAACACTTTAATTTATTTATAATAGCTGATCGTGGAAAGCTGTACACATTCAAGGGTTTCTACCATTTTTACAATTTGTAGAATAATAATTAATATCCCAATTAATTAATTAATTAATCAATTAATATCCCTTGGGATCAAATGAACTGCTTGTTAAGTACCGTATGTTTTTGTACGAAATCTGTCCTTCAGTGTCACACTTTTTGTCCTTGAGCGCACCAATATTGTCATGTTATAGCACATCACCTGCTACACTGAATGACAGTATTTGATATCGTATTTTTTTACTAGTGTAAAAAGTCACCTGTGTCCTGTAGAATCTTCACCTTAACATCACTACCAATGAGAGACACAACCCCGTCAGAGACAAAAGCTTCAAAACTAGAAAATGATATGTTTGTATGTGTATATATATATATATATATATATATATATAGTGTGTGTGTGTGTGTGTATAAACAAATGTCTTACTCAATTAACAAATATATCCCGGATTTGTCACAACCTGGCTCAAGGCTGTGACAAATGATATGGATCATACATGTTTTAATTTAAGAGGTATTTAAAATAGGTAAATAAATTAGTGGGGTGTGTTTGGTCAATTGATCAGTATGCAGTGTCTGTGTGAGTTGACAGTAACATGAGTGAATGCATGCATCAACACAAAATACAAACAAGTGGTCAGTTGGCAACCAGGAACATATCATATTGAGAGACGGAGAAGATCTGGCAGAACTTTACACCTGAACACAGGTGTGGTACATCATGATTAGCTGAGCTCTGAGCCAACAGGCTCAGGATCAAGCCAACCAGGAGGCCAACACACAAGTTTAACCATTTAATGATGCAATTCATAGTGTTTACTTCTTGCATGAATACTGAGAATAATCAGTTAAATATAATTTAAACTATTTATAGCGATTTAAGGTACATCAATGTACATTATGTTTTTACTGTTGATGCCATTATCTAATAAGGAAATTGCTGCATGGCACATATAAAAGATGAATGCAGATCGAGTTGCTATAGAGGAAAGACAACAGAAACAAATCAAAGTATTGTTTTCATGGTTTCATGCTACTGTCAGCAACAACATTGCATAAAGTTCAATGTACAATGCTTAACATTAAGTTTCATTATTACGCCATAGTTTATGTTTTATTGCACTGCAGTTAAGGTTTAACAGATGGATCATTTTAGTTCATTTTACACATACGCTTAACCCTTTATATGGCACTCATTAAAATACTTAGAAATTCTAAATATCAACCCTAGAGTGTTATTGGAGGACATTACAGTACATTATTACTGTTTTCTACAGTTATCACTTTTTTCAAAATGAAACACTGCAAATCAAGGTCAACGAAGTGATCATATATGGTTCCTTGCCCTACTGTGTTAAATATTTCCCCAAAAAGTGTGTGTGTATGTATATATATA
>JAODOY010070838.1:0-16210 GCA_025399855.1 Forbesichthys papilliferus
TTTAAAAAAAATATATATATATTTTTTTTTTTAAATGGATTTCTTTTTAATACATTTTCTTTTCTTCATTCTGTGTGTGTGTAAGATTTTCTTTTACATTCTCACCTACAACGGTTTAACACATTCCTCTAGTGGATGCATTTGCCTGCTAAAGTGGATTATTCAAAGCGTCAGTGGTGTGCACCTATCACAATGTTCGGTGTGCAGCTGCGCACTTTTCGCCGCGTCTACCCAAACTGCATGAACTCCAGCATCTTAGTTAAGGAATGACAGTTAATGGGACAGTTCGAGTCCAATTGTACGTTTGAGACTGGTAGGCTAGTTGAACCTGGGATCTGTTTCGACTGTTTCATCAATGCAAGCACTTTATGGAGGTGTGCTATAAGAGCGAAAGGTAAGAAGTGTTAACAGGTGGGACAGATAATAGATGCAATCTGGATGTCAGCTATTAAAACAGTAATGACACTGTAGTATATCCACAATATGTGTAGGTTTTGACTCTAGGTTTTGAATAACGATACGCCTTACTATTTACATGTAGGCATGCATGTGTGCGCCGTGGACTACAGCATCTTATAATTCCCACATCATAAAGTGCCCGACACGAGGTTAGTGAATTCCATATAGTCAAAGTAATACAGTATCTCGATGTAACATATTTGAATAGTGTTTCAGACAAGTTGTAGGCTTACTTGCATTCTGGCTTCTTCCAATTTATTTTTCCAAATGAAGTTAAGCAATAGCTTGATTATTTTCTTTGAATGCGTCTGTTTTCATGTTTTTATTAGAAATGTGTTAACTTAATTTGATATTAGTTTAAGCAGTTTGAAATATGTCTATGACATAATTTAAAAAGTGTTTTTGCAGTAAGTCTGAAAATAACCAAATGTTCTAATAATTGTCCTATAGCTGCTCAAAGTTTGTAGACATTAACTGGACACTAATTTATTTAATAAATATCATATGTATGCTATTTTAATCTAACAGATCCTGATATCTGTAAAAACTATGGTTAAACTAAATAAGGGTAAGGTAATGTACATACTTGAATGTACATACTTTGTATCACACACTACATTACATAACAGTATTCAGCTAACTTGCTAAACCTTGTTAAGCACCAGTAATTATGTGTGAGACATGTTATGTATGAGCCAGCCAATATTATACAGGAGACACATTAAAGCACTACTGTTCTGATTCAACAATATTCAGATTTAAGCATTCTATAAACAGTCGACATTCTGATATGTATATATTTATGTGTGTATGTATGTATTGCTCTATTTTAATAATGATATCTAGAGTATTCTGACACATTCAGGGCACAATATTTCATTATTCAGTATGTAAACACAAATGCCAAAGTACTTTTCCCTGTGTTTGCAGGAGTAGCAGACACATTAAATGATCAGGAGATACTGAATTTGGGGTTTTCATGAGCTGTAAGCCGTAATCATCAATCAAACAAATACAACTGTATTAACAATATGTGTTTCACTTTGTCAATTAAATGATTGAATGTACTTACATTTTCCACAATATTCTAATTTATGGAGATGCGCCTGGTTTAAGATGGCTAAGCCTGCCCCTATGCTCCCACCACTTCTCCCTGCACCTCCTTTTTGTCCTGCTATGTCTGTATTGGTCAATGTCTGTTGTCGTTGCTTGTTCTGTTCTTTTTGCTGCTCTCCCTGCCATGGCCTGTCCATGTCTGCACATGGAGGTGGCCATAACCTACATAATAGTGGTCCTGACTACCATAATGTTATTTTAAAGTAATTTTATACAGGCTAGCAGCAGAATACTAGCCTGACTCCGTCTGATTATTTCTCTCAGCTCAATTTCTTTTCGCTTAGATTATAGCCTGGAAACCTTGTTCACATTAGCGTTCACACAGCCACCCTGCTGGCGACCCAATCAGGGTGGGCTGGTGAGATGACGTTGAAGTCAAGTGTGTTTCGAAATGGTGGCAGAGCTAGATGAGGCGATCAAAACAGCTGTAGCAATGTCGATTGGTTCAGCGCTATCCAATAGTTTCAATATTAACCGGAGGTCTACGCAAAATAGGAGGAAACGACTGCGAACACTTCCCAATGGAGCGTGGCCAGACCTTATTCACTTTGTGAATATGCTCTGGTTACACCTAGCTAGCAGAATACATCAAAGTTATTTGCATATTTTATTACTGTAATATACAGTAATAATATAATGTATATAATTATATACAGTAGGCATATTTAGGAGCAACCCCACTTTGGGCACCACGGTCTTAGAGCTGGTCAAGTTTGTGTTCAGAAGCCAAATCCAAGTAATATTGCACGAAAGCAACCTCTCCATCATCCACATGCGTTTCAGCAGCAGAAAACCAACGCTCCCACATTGTATACACGTGGCCCATCATAGATGCCACTGGACAAAGCCTGTGGAGGTAGGGCTATGCTACACCTCGCTGGTCTCTCGCGTTACCACATGGATCAATCACTAGAGCCGTATGAATGATCAGGCTGTCGGAGGTCTCTCTTTCCTCCTGAGGGTGCTAAAGGGATCAGTTCTCCTTCATCGGCTTGTTAATAAGTTAGAATGTTATACTGTAAAGGAATACTTCACCCACAAATGACCATTAGCATATGAGTTAGCCAACACTTACAAACTGGAATTCTGGACAGCCGGATATCCTGCATAGATACCGTACATTAAAAGCTGTTCTATGTTCTATGTACGAGCTTGGCGTCAACGTAACAAGCAATGCATTCTTTATTGACTGGTGCTGTTGTTACTCCTGTTTAAAACAGTCTACTGTATCTGCTATCTATTTGTGCTATGAAAGAGGGCTGGTGTGAAAGGGTCTGTTTTGCCCCCCCGGTCAAATGCTTTGTCTGCTCCGGGCCACTGGCTGCAGTCTTTTGTTAACATTTCTGTTGTTCCAACTAAATTGTTGGCCTGAATTCAGACCAACATAGACCACCACATTTAAGCATGTGAGAAAACACTGTTACGGGGAATGTGAAGGCAAATATGTTTAATACATTTAAAGGGAAGAATCCGTGAGTAAGTAAGTAAGAAAGTAAGTAGTAAACTTTATATAGCACATTTCACAAAGTGCTTCACAATAATACTGTATGAAATACATAAAATAAAAGACAAAAGATAACAAAGGAAACACATAGATACCATAGAGAACATGAATCAGAAGCCATAACAACCCTTGTCTAACTAAAAACTTGTCTTCAGCTGCATTTTATAAGAGTCAGTTGAACAGCATAAAGAGGCAGGCAGTGCCACCGCTTGAAATAGGTCCCCTCTGGTCCAGAAATGAGTGTGGGCAACCACTAGCATCCTCTGACCTGATGGCCACAGTAAGACTGTTTTCTCAGTGTCACATACAGGTGGGAGTATGAAGTTGTATCAGAGATGTAAGGAGGAGCTTGTCCGCGCAAAGCTCTAAAAGTAAGAACCCGAATTTTTAAATTAATTCCGTGCGGGGAGTTTTAAGCGTACCTTTGTGTCAGTATACCAAACTATGTTATTATTTTGGTTAATTTGTCCATGTAATAGCATTCATATAATTTCAGTGAGCTCAATATGTCCTTCATTCTTAAGCCACTTCATAACCACTTCCTTATGGGGTTTCTGGTTAGGTAGAAATTGTCATGACCCAGAGTGTTGTTAAAATAATGTTCATAACCTGGCATGCCAGATAAGTTGTTACACACAAAGATGGGAAGCTGGGAAGCCGTGCTTTGAAAAGTAGCCTTGCGAGATCAGCTTCAGTTTTATTTCGCCGTGAGAATCAGTCTGGAAAGTCTCGGAATCATTTAGAATGTGTCCGAGTAGCAACTGAACTTTCCAATCAGCGTCGTGTTTATAGATATACGGGCGTAGTTGAGGTGTGCCCACAGCGTAAAAGACCAGATGGTTCATCCAATCAACTGCCAAGTATTTGAATGTACAGCCCTTTACAAACAGTTTCAATGTACGGCTCCCCAGATGGACTCATGACAACAATTCCTCTGGCAAGTCATGTTATTTGAAAAGGGCAGGCGCTTTTAAATTTTACATTGGAGGGGATTGAGTGAACTGACTTAACATCACATCTAAACTACGTCTACATCTAGCTGCCGGTGTGACATTGATTGGTCAGCAGAACCACTGTGGTTCTGCCGGAAACCCAATGATTTCAAGCTGTCCAGATATTGGATCAGGATGGTATCACAAGGCTATTGGGTTCATGCTGAAAATGCTAACGCGGTTCTTTTTTTAAAGTGTAGTCAGTCACTGGAGAAATATTGGTGATATTTGAACTCGATAGTAGCTTAGTAGCTTATGAATAAGCAACAAAATGTGCTACAGCCACAACTAGCTTGAGTCAACCTAATATTTAAATGTATACATTTTAAGTCAGTTTCAAATCTCAAATCAAAAGAAAAACACCTCTCCCTTCAATGCTATAAGGTGCTCCCTCAGAAGCTCCTCCCCACACATTGGAAATCCATTGCAAAGGCTAGGATATTGTTGTGAGGAACACAGTATGTTGTGTGTCTGCAACACAACGCTTGTGTTCCTATTGACAGAGCCAGGGCGGTATAGAAACACTGTATCTATTTTTTAGGATGCACACATAACAGAGAGCAAGGGGGCCGCGTAGATATTCACTGAATATGACAAAAAGTGTATTAGCTTACAATCGCTGACTCACCTTCAAGGTGAGAGGGCCACTGGTGCCCGGTTAGGATGACTCAGGTAATGAACACCAGTTAGGACCCTGCTGTCTGTCGGCTGTCATTGGTTTGTCCGCAGACCTCTCACAGCCTCTCTGGTTCTCACTCTCTCCTTACGTTGCAGAGTAATTGAGTTGCAAAGGCACTTGTGGCCCAATCAGAGGATAAGAAGGTGTATGTAACAGTTCGGTGCTGTACACACAGTGACATGAAGGCCATATGGCGTAGAGATGTCAGCTCGTGTCGCAGTGGGTGTCAGCAGGTAAACTATGAACAAACCTCAAGTATCTCTAAGCAATTCTTTGTGTATGTTATGCTCTCAAATGTTGCGCTGTTGCTGGCTAAAAGCTACACGTAAAAGCACCAAACCAAAAAGTATTAGCTAACTCTCAGGAAATCACAGATTTCAAAGGTCATAAACAGATTATTTTGTTCCCAAGGAGACTTACAGAGATACAAGGGGGTTAGTAGCTTGTTAGGGACTGAACCTGTGAATAGGCAAACCACTAGATTATCTCTCTCCAAAGGTAATCAGATTTTCGCCTTTGTGCCCTTGCCGTATAATATGTGTGTTGGCATTTCGCCACTGTTATTCAATGGCGAAGGCGCCAAAGTCTAGCAGAGTAGCGTTGAGTGGTAGCAGGAGAAAGTAGACTGTCATACGTGATCAACAGAACAAGCGTGGCAGCGTGCCGAACATGCTGTAAACTAAGCCATGTGCTCAGCCATGCTTGCACCGCTTCCATCCAGATTGATGGTATTCTGACCCGACAGTCGGGGAGTAGCTAATTTCCACTGCCGTCTGCCTAACATCTCAAGAGATGATCTCAAAAATCAATCAATTCCTCTGTCAGTACTGGTTGAGCCAGCCACGTTAATGTGTATACACGCTGAGTCGCTTTGCGCATCATAGGAGGACTTTGAGAATCCTTGAGTACTGTATATAGTACTAGGTCCAGTTTAATTTTACATTTCCCTTAGATTATACCACTTTTAAACTCTACTAGATAAAGTTGTTTGTATTGGCATCTTTTAAATAATATTTGATTCAAGTAAAGAGGATGAAGGTATGGAACTGGGATCTCCTTGCTTTTCTTAAAAAAGGTTATGCATGGATGATTATATTACCCTGCGTATATCTAGGCATATTATAACACTGTTGGCTGTTTTTGAGCCCAATGTGTGTACAGTATGTGTGTATGTGTGTGTGTTTTGGTTACATTACATTCTGTGACATCCCAAATATTAAAATGATCAAAGCATACAATATTTATATTAATTACAGCAATAATTGCAATGACAACCTTACACCATAAAACATAAGCATCGTCAGATGGCCATAATCAATAACTAAATGATTACACAATCCACCTACTGATACCCAAGGTTTTGAATAGCTGACAGTGACAAGGTTAGTTAGTGATCTTCTTCTATTATGTTCCATGACGCTTTGTAGTGAGACCAAAAACGCATCTTTGCCTCCACAAACTTATATGTGGAAAATGTGTTTAAACATTTGTGGATATATGGTCTGTTAAAAATAACACGATGACAATAGCCTAAGCAGGCAATCTAACGTGTTTAACAAACGTTAGATTGACTTGCAGCTGCCTTCACGTGAATGCATTTTTAAGGTACATATAATCAATAAATTAGCAAACACAAATTTTGGTTGACAAAGTTTTTCTGGTTTTACCTTACACAGATTACCTTACACAAACTGATTCAAGTGATTCAACTGGCTCCTTGATAGGTACATATAATAACTAGCAAAAAGCTTATGTTACTTATTAAAGGCCTGGATCTTCTCATTCCCTTCTTTAGTTTAACTGCAAACACTGTGAGCATCTACCTGCATCATTTGTTTTCAAGTGAACATTTAGCTTGAACAAATGTGTTGCTTTATTGCTCATTAGACAATTTTATCTGATTGGGTGGAATTATATGACAATAAAACATATTATTTTGCATGTCCAGAGTAGTGCTTCCCAAATGCATAGAACGATACGTAAATAAAAATATCATGTTAGAAGTTTTAGCTAATCTGAACATACTTAGATAGGAGTAGCAGTAAAGTGTTGCACATAATTAACAAAGCAAAGCGTCTCTTTACCCCAACAGCACATGCTCATGTAACTTAAGTTTGGCTTATCTCCTCCTAATTGTCTAGGAGCCAGCCTGGAGTACGGTATTTGTGTCTGGGCTACTGAGGGGTTCCAAAACCACCTTTGAGATCTTTACTCTCATACAATGTGGACTGCTTTATTATGTATATAGAAACACAGTGCGATAAGAATAGGTGCACTCAGCTTCTCTCTACTTTTAAAAGACAAAGCTTTCATTTTGAGAATTAGGCCTCATCATCACATAGCAATATTGCAAGCGATCCTTTGGCACAGATTCTTTGCTAGTTGTGTAAACAAAACCACTTGATTGCTGGAAAAGTGAAACCTTGTGTTCATTCGATTCTCACCTCTCTTGTCATCTGTCAGGTTATCTTAAATGACACTGGCTGTAGCGAATAAGGCTATCAAAGGATATCAGAAGTCCTTGTAATTGTGTGGTTACGCTGTATCATTGAAACAGCCCCATATACATTACACTGTTACATCAGCGGTGGATGGTGTGGATTTTTAAGATGTACTGTAGGCAATAACTTATTAATATTATTATTTTTTAATGACCATATCAGATTATGTATATATTATTAACACAAATTATTTAATTCACTTGTTTGTATGTTTGCAATTGTTAACATTTCCTAAATGTATCAGGCTCATCCAGAGGCCATTTTTTCAGACTTTATTAATATGTATTTAATCAGCCCTGACTTATTCTATTTTTCACAAACACACTCGCTAAATGTTCTGCTTGATAAAATGAACATACCCTAACCCGACATTACCCTCACAGTTGGAACAGGACATATTAAACGTTAAAAGGTGCTAACTCCCTTTTTGTCTGCCTTCCTATCAGTGTAAATTAATCCCAGGCAATCACTTATTGGCGCTGCTGACAGACAGTGACAGCGTTGGAGGCAGTAAGAGGAGATGAGATGCCTCGCAGCTTTATGTTCCCGTGTTCCCGTAGAGACCACAGGGCCCCTCAACACCCCACGACCCCGTATCTTTGTATACAACCCACAGCCCACCATGGTTGAACACTGCAAAAAGACCTGTGAGATTCAGTTTGCACCCTAAATTGTATTGTCTGCACTGTAAACTAAACAATAGGACTGAACTGTGACAAGACACTTCAATGCTGGTGTTATTATAATAAAGTTACACTTTAAAGGTAGTAAGCGATTGTAAGGTAATACACATTTTGCAAAATTCACCAAATATCTCCTTGCAGTCCGCTAGTTTACCGTTCTCTGTGCGTGCTGAAAAAATAATCTGGTACTTCTTCGTAGCCCATAAATAATTAGCTATAAATAGGAACATAAACAAAGGGTGCAGACTGTGCACAACAAAACAATATGTGTTTTCAATGTGTGGGGTGGAGCTTCTGAGGGAGCATCCTATGGCATTAAAGGGAGAGGTGTTTTTTTTTTTACTTAAGTTCAAATTGAGCAATTGTTCTCGTTCTCATCGTTGAATGACTTACTATACCTTTAAATTGTAACAATATTGACTCAAGCAGTTTTGGCTAGCATCGTTTGTTGCTCATTCAAAAGCTTCTAGTTAATTTCTGTTTCATTTATAGCCTGGCTCCACCCAACTGTTGCTCTCAGCAACATTTTTGCTAAGATGAGTGTTTGTAAACCCTGTTCGCCTTAGCGTTTGTTCGCACAGCCATTGTGGATGGCGGACCAATCAGAGACCATGGATGTGGCTAAGTGCAATGGCGTTAAAGTCAAGCATTTGTTTTGAAGTGATGGTAGCGCTAGATGAAGGCTGCTCCAGTAGTTTCAAAATAAAACCGAGGTCTACGCCCATTAGGATGCAAAGACTGTGAACAAACACCAATGGAGCATGTCCACACAGTAATCACACAGAGAATTTTGAGTGAATTGTTATGTGACACTAGATTTTAGGATGTCATGTTCATTCATGTTCTGTGTTTTGTAAACACGAATTCAGCCCTTGTCAATAGTGTGGTAAGGAGACTGTTGATTAAAAAAGCACAACTGGCTGCTGTGGTACTCAGTTAGTGGCTTTGGTAGTTGACTGAACATTCGCTGGTGTGCCGGATCCCTGCGTTGATTCTGATGATGGGCAGTAGCTTTATTTAAAAGAAAGCTAGTTGTCAATGTAGCTAGTTGTAAACATACTTTGATTGCAGTATACGCTTGTGTTAGTAACATTGGTGCTGCTTTACATGGTCTACAATCACTTGTGCTTTGGTTGCCTTTCCTGAAGTAAACCCAATGAGCCTTGTATTGAAAAATGGGCAAGGAGCATATCATTTGGTTCTGCGTTTTCATCTGAACTCTGACACCCATAGAAGATGTTGAAGGAGTAATTTGCCTGGGAAAGCTGATTCTCATCTCAGCTGACAGTGGGGCGAGCTTGTCCACCAATAATTACATGCAAAATAAAATCTTTAATATATAAAGCATACGTTTTTTTTGGTCTGATTGTGCGTCATGGCTGACATCGTTGAATGCATGTACATTATTTCCTCCCATTCACACGATGGGGGTGTCAGCCAGGCAAGCAGACACCTGACCACCGTGAGCAGTTAGGGTTAGGTGTCTTGCACCTCGACCCTTGGTGAGGACTTAGCGGGGTTCGAAACCAGCGACTACATCATCTGTCGCACTGCTCTACCCACTGCGCCACTGCCGCCCATAGCCTGTCTGTCCTCTGGGTCTTAAAGGTGTATTCGTCGATTGTAAGCAAATACACATTTGTGTAAATTCAGGGCTTCGCTAGCTGCCCGTTCTGTGTGTGCGCGCGGAAAAATAATTCTGTTGTCTCTACACGTCCCTGGTTCTGTAAATGGGAACACACACAACGTGGTGCAGACCGCACCGCACAACACCCTCCCTCCCTCAGAAGTTTTGATTTGATCAAGTTCAGATATCAACAAGCTTTCTCCAGGATAACTGATCCGACCTTTAAACCTGCCAACGCTAGGTATAAGAAGAATGAAGGATTATTCTTTTCGTCGTTGTCTTGCAGTATATTGTGTTTTTGTTCAGCAAGGTCCCACGCCATCATCACCACCAGGCAAATTATATTTGCCCCCCCCCCCCCACACACACACACACACACACGCACAACACTGGTGCACAGTCGGTGTAAGGTGGCCGTCTGTCTGAGGCAGCGGTAACCATAGCAGGCATTGGAAAGTGAAATGCGATACTGCAGGCCCTCTGGGCTGCATTTCCGAATCACAACCCCATAATGAGCAGCGGGCGGGGAACAGACGACATCAAAGATGCAGCAGCAGCCCGCGGTGTCCGTTACCAAGCACAATGCACTACAATGCGGTCTCACCTGCGCAGACGGAGTTAGAGGACCACACCTGGGAGGACCCAGAGCTTGTGTGTGTTTGGGTTCTGATGTACACAACTGCTGCACTTCACATTGTGTCTATTCATAATCATATCTCTCAACAGCAGCACCCCCTCCCCCCCTTCCCCCACTTACAGTAATGTAAAGGGCTTACGCCAACTACCACACAACGTCTATTGTGCCTGTGGACACACTGAAAGCTGCTGAAAATGCTTAACGTGATCTCTCACAAAGGATATTTGACGATATGCTTGTCAAATATGTAACAAAAAAACAAAACACATTTTGATGTGATATCGATACATGGAACAATGCTTGTATTTGTTTTGGCCCTTCGTATACCATTGAATAAATATACCTTACAAGTTGACCAATTGGCTTTCTTTGACTTAGTAATTGCCTTGCTAGGATCGGTACAGTACAGTATAGAGGCCCTTTGACCGGCCCAATGCCCCCACAAAGACCAAGGGCCCCTTTACACTTGCCTAGCCTGGTATAACCAGACCATATTCACTTTGTGAATAGGTCTGACCGCGCTCCATTGGAAAGTGTTCGCAGTCGTATCCTCCTACTGGGCGTAGACCTCACGTTCATTTTGAAACTATTGGAAAGCGCTGAACCAGTTGGCGTTGCTACAAGGGTTTTGATCACTCTACCACCATTTAGAAACACTCTTGACTTTACCGTCATCTCATTAACCCACGCTGATTGGAATGCCAGCAGGGTGGCTGTGCAAATGCTAATGTGATCAGGGTTTCCAGACTATAATCTCATCTAAATAAATTGATCTGAGAGCAATAAATAGGTGGATCTAAGATATATAGATGGCTAGCTTTGTTATCTGATTCAATTTCTGAGTATTTCACTTAATATATGTCTCTTTTATTTGTGTTTTATCTATTGATACGATTTATATTGTCACCAGTATTCAGACGCAGGAAAAGAGGATACATACGTATTTGTCATATCAAAACATTGATCAACATTATACCCACTATAATTCACTAAGCAACCTAATAGGTGATGTGGTGAAAACTATCCCCACCCCACAGGTGTAACCAGCAACCAAACATCATAATGAACTGCAGTGAGATTTGACTAGAACATAAGGTTTATTTCTTAAGGGTTACATCCTGACAAGCAGTTATAACTGGACGAGGTCAGAGTGGTTAGATCCGAACCGCTGTTATATTTGTTTATGGCAGAAATGTGTGTACTTACTCCTACTGTGTGTCGCCTTGCATTTGTATTAAACCTCTAAAACTGTATTAAGTCATTTTCAGAGAGCGTGTGATGAGCAGCAGATCACTTGAACTATTCAACACACGGGTTGATTTCATATTCCATAAAAGAAGTTAACATGTTAACATTTATGTAACAAAGGCCCATTAGAAAACACTTCAAGCAAAGTTATTCCAAGTCTGCTCCTGCAGTTCAATAGCAGGACATCCCTCTTATATGTCGTAACTCTCACATCAGTTGATCGGAAGAGCTAAAGCTGGACCACTTTGGCTCCATTCTTATCCATTCCCTTAAAGCACTGTAGCTGCTGATCTATAAAGAGCCTCTGCCAAGGCAATAGATAGGCTAATTCTTCCTACATCATATGCTTATTTATAAAGCACATTTATAAATGAACCAAGGTTGACCTACGTTGAGCCAAAATTAGTGTGCATTAAAGGGGAACTCCTCGATTTTGTGCTGGTGTCTCCAGAACCCTCGTGAGGCCATCCTGACCTTGCAAGCACAGTATATCATGAAGATGGCACTACTATATTTCAATCAAACATCATAATACAAGACATTACTTACCGTATCTCACCAAATCAGTATAATAAAAGGAGTCAGAGCGCCGGAGGAAACCAAAACATATTGACAGGTGATTGGATGAACCTGTTAACCAGCTTATCTCTCGCTGAAAAAGAGTGAAAACGTATTATCGAACGAGAAAAGCTTTTCGTGCTTTTGTTTGCTCATCTAATAAATTCCAATAAAACTGCTATTGGTGCACTATACGATAACCTCTTTAGGAACCGTCATTGTTGTTGTTTTCGCTGCATTCGCTGCCTGTCCCCCTAAACCACACCCGTAGCTGTCAGTACAACGCTGTCACACACACTGGGTTTAACGTACTGAAGCACAATGGATTACTAGCTCTCCTGACTGATTCTTGCAAGATCAGGATGGTCTCGTGAGGCCAGCCATAACCCAACTGTATGAAATGTATGGGGATTTACATCAAGTGGTGCACATAAATTGAGCCTTGAGCCTGTACACTACAGTAAGGGAGGTGGGTGTAGTGAAAACCACATTTTCATCAACCGTTCATGCAGGCTCTGAAAAGTGACCAGCAGCTGTGTTCTTAATACCACTCCTGCCTAAAGAGCGGTAGACATGGTGGTTGTCAACATGGATTGGTTGGATACACATCCCTATAATTGGCCTATCGGCAAATAATATTCTGTTAATCTCTTACGTCACATTTGCTGTGGCCAACTGTTTTATGTAGTTTATTTGTGTTCTGACTTGGATAACAGTAACCTACCCAGCTACAGATTAGGAACTTTTAAGGTCCATTTATGCTTCTGCGTCAAAGCATAGCTACCATGTAGGCTGATGTGCACCTCTCCAAAAAATATGTCTGTCCGTCAATTCGACGCAGCAGTCTTGTGGATGCAAGCCCATATATGCTAGAGTAGTGCTTTGGTGCAATCTTGGTATCATTATTTTAAAAAGTTTTTATATGTCTTGCTTGAGCATTATTAAGACTACAGCTTTGCACATGACCATACAGGGTTTCCATAGCATTTCTTTATTGTTCTGGCAGCAACAAGAGATCTTTTATAATACTATTTTGTGTCAGCACAGATTGTTTTCTATGACATATGTTAATGCAGCTAAAATATTAGCTGGAAATACATATTTTAAATGCTTATTTCAATACGTTCAATTTGTGTTCCAATTCTGGCGCATAAACAAGACATGGCACTTTACGGCTGTGTTCTTACAGTAATACCACTCCTGCCTAAAGTGCTTAACTTTTGTTTTCAACTCAAAACTTAGATTAAAGTCTGGAAAGCCTTTCACATAGTGTTTTGGCAGCCAACTAATCATGGTGGGTTAGTGAGATGACATTGAAGTCCAGAGTGTTTAGAAATGGTTGTAGAGCTAAATGAGGCGATCAAAACAGTTGTAGCCATGCCGATTGTTTTACGCTGTCCAATGGTTTCTAAGTAAACCAGGGGTCTATGCCCAGTAGGAGGCAACGAATGGAGCATGGCCGGACTATGGTCTTGTTGCACCAGGCTACCACTTGCAGTGGTTGCCACCTGAACACAATAAACTGACCGACTGTTCCAAGAATATGATCTCTCATACACACTGTGTGTTCACTCTCTCTATCTCTCTCCCACCTTACTCCTTTCAGGAGAGTCTCTCGCCCACCATCTCCCACCCTCCCCTCCCCCTCCCCACCTTGGGGACCCCAGGCCCAACATGCATCACCTCCCCTATCACCCCTCCCCCACTCTCTTTCCCCTGTTCCACCCCCTCCTCATCCTCCTTCTCCTGCCCCGCCCCTGCACCTCCTCCCGCCCCCTGGCGGCAGAGCGGGCGTCCGCCACCCAGCCGCCTGCGCTGCAGCCCTCGGGAAGCAACGCCACAGACGGGCGCTCATGCACCGACCAGGTGGTCTGCAGGCCGGGCATCCTGCTGCCGGTATGGCTGCCGCTGGACCCCCCGCCGGGGGAGAAGGCGGGCAGGGTGGTCATCTACTTCTCCTGCCTAATGTACATGTTCGTGGGCGTGTCCATCATCGCGGACCGCTTCATGGCCGCCATAGAGGTCATCACGTCTCAGGTATCGCTCTGCTGCAGGCCCAGCCAGCCGCCATTTTGAAACTAGTTTTATTTCCTCTAGTGAGATAAAATGGTTAAGACTAAGAACGTTTTTCAATCTTCATTGAATGTTTCTTTTAGTCCTGGACTAGCCTTAATATGATAAACTACATAATAGGTGATTTTGTGCAAATTATCTACCTCACAGTATAATGTTTAACCAGCAACCAACCGTCATGATGTCATTGACAAGAATCTAGGTTTAATTTATCTGGGATAATTCTGACACGCTATTAGAACTGGAAATGGTCAGCAGTTTGGTTCTGATACAGTCACTGTAAACACTCGTTTTGTTTGTGTACCCTAACTTCTATTGTTTAGGAGAAAGAGGTGACCATCACCAAACCCAATGGGGAGACGGTGGTCACAACTGTCCGAATCTGGAACGAGACGGTGTCCAACCTCACGCTCATGGCTCTGGGTTCATCGGCGCCTGAGATCCTTCTCTCGGTTATTGAGGTACACGGAACACGACTTCGCACAGAAACTCTCACATAATACAGTTATTGTACGCCTGGACACACTGCAAGCGATCCGCTTGTCGCCTGTCGCTTCGTAGCTGAAAATGTGTCGCTAGTTTACATTCCAGGCTTTGGTTGCCTGGAAATCCCTCTAGTATACAGGGTATTTCCCTCCAAAAATGTTTCAGTCAATCTGTCAGTCAACGATATCCTTAGCTCGCATATTTAGTTGCCTCAATCGCGTGGCCTGAATTTGAGATTGGTTTAACTAGGTACCTGCCCACAATTCATTGCCAACTGTTATTTTTTCATTGCTACAAGTCTCTGAATCTCACGTTCTGTTGTCTCTCGTCACTAGACCGCTGCTAGTCGCATGCAGTGTGTCCGGGGGGCTTTAAAGTATTTCCCAACGCACACAGGTGTTTTGCGCTGTTAGAACTCTTCTCAGATTGACGCTGGGCAGAGCTATGCTGCAGAGTCACATCAGTTCAGCAATAACCAAGAACCACTTAGAAGGTGTCGGACACTGTCAGTCCTAGTCTCGTGAGACTATCCTGACCGCAGGAATCAGTCTGGAACCCCTCAATTCACAAGAGTTTGTCATAAAGGTACATTTTAATCAAACTTGCTTATACGATTGGACTACCTTCCTTCACTCAATCCCAGTTTAATTTAGCAAGAGCGTACAATGTACGCTGGTGCCCTTATCTTGGAAAACACTTAGATGATTGGCCTGGTTGTGTTCTACACAGTCGAACAATACTTTTGTTTGGAGGGGTTTCAGATTGATACTCACTGTGAAATTAAATTGACGCTGATCTCGTGAGGCTAAATTGTCCCTCCCATATCATGCAGCAACAGAACTGGCAGGGATGTGCCTGAAAACAGAATTTCAAGACTTAAAGATGTTCTCTCCTCTTCTTGCTACGGCTTCGCTCTAGGTGTGCGGGCACAATTTCCACGCAGGCGAGCTTGGCCCTGGTACGATTGTGGGCAGCGCGGCCTTCAACATGTTTGTGATCATCGGCATCTGTGTGTGGGTGGTCCCTAACGGAGAGTCTCGCAAGATTAAGCACCTGCGGGTGTTCTTCATCACAGCGTTCTGGAGTATCTTTGCCTACATCTGGCTCTACCTCATACTGGCTGTCATCTCACCTGGAGTTGTGGAGGTGTGTGGGGTGTGTGTGTGTGTGTGTGTTGTGTGATATGTGTATTAGAGACTGACATTTCTTTCGGGATTCCCGTGGGATGGTTAACCAAATAATTATTAATCACTGGTAAAAAGTGGGCGGGACCGGGAATCGTAGTAACACTATGACGCACAACTTTATAAACAAATATGTTTATATTAATATACTGTGTTTTTTTATTTTTAGCTATATTCTAGTTGCCCATGTCTTCTTATGCTCCCTAATGTACTTTACCTGTTCACCAGGTGTGGGAGGCCCTGGTGACCCTAATGTACTTTACCTGTTCACCAGGTGTGAGAGGCCCTGGTGACCCTAATGTACTTTACCTGTTCACCAGGTGTGAAAGGCCCTGGTGACCCTAAAGTACTTTACCTGTTCACCAGGTGTGAAAGGCCCTGGTGACCCTAATGTACTTTACCTGTTCACCAGGTGTGGGAGGCCCTGGTGACCCTAATGTACTTTACCTGTTCACCAGGTGTG
>JAODOY010070849.1:9041-39088 GCA_025399855.1 Forbesichthys papilliferus
ATAACCCTCCTGGAACAACATATTGTGCATTATACCTCCAGGTATGATCTATAACCCTCCTGGAACAACATATTGTGCATTATACCTCCAGGTATGATCTATAACCCTCCTGGAACAACATATTGTGTTACGTGCTTGTGTATGTACATCAGTGGGCCATTTATATAGAACATGACGCAGGGTTTAAGAATGCATCTGTGTGCATCTGTGTGTTCTAATGGCTGTGTTGGTAAATAGACATACACTGTTACTGTAAATTGTAGCTTTTGGTCCATTTCCCCTGTCAATGATAAGCTTGGGAGATGAAATAGGTGTCTGACTAAACCCATGAAACTACTTCTTGCACTCCAGCTAAATAAAGCGTGCCTGGTTCTTTCAGTGGGAATTGACATTTACATATTTTGTTTCTAGGCATAGACCTACAGTATAATAGTTCTGTAGTGGAATTAAGTATACTTAGTTCACTGGCAGGTGGTAGCCTAGTGATTTTGTTGTCTTTTTGACAATGTATTTCTTAATTGTGAAATTATTTCTGATTATATAGCATAGTAATACATATACATTCTAAATATCTGTGATCTATCAATCTCATCTTGACCTGAGAAGAGACAGATACATCATTGTGTCTCTTTAGCACGGAGAGAGAGAGAGAGAGAGAGAGAGAGAGAGAGAGAGAGAGAGCTTACTTGCTCCTGGTCTTTCCCCACTATCATACCCATTGGAAACGGTGATGAGACGAACCTTGGGGTCCAATAGCGATTTACGTACAGATGTTCTCTGGCATTAGTCTAATTATTTATTTGGGAAATGTGTTAAATATAGCCTATTGAAAACTGAAACCCGATAAGGGGTTCTGAATAAGATCTGGACCGTGTCCACAAATTCAGAGAAACATCCGTACAGGTAGGCAAACTACTGTTAGTAACGTTATTAGAAAGTGGTTTAAATGTTTATATTTGTACATTTTTGCTTTTTACTAACATAAATATACATCGACTCAGCTACACGTGTAGTATCCTACAGAAAACTCCGATCATTGGGTGATTGATTGTTGCCTATACGGGTTGATCGACCTATACCGAATGTGTAAACTTAGGTCCGTGGAAGCTAATAAAAACATCGATTTCATGAAATAGCCGTCTTTTAAACAAATATTTATTCACGACGAATCAGACCTCACATGAGCAGCATATTAATGTCCGTTTATTCTCAGTAGCGTCAGCCTGAACATAAAACTTTTGCATAATGTGTGTCTAGCCTAAATTGTCTTTCTGCGAAATTTTAGTCTATCAAACAGATCCACCCATGGGAAATAAAGTGATCTTTTCAACACTATCAAACGGCACAATGTTTTGCAGCTCAATATTTTTTTATGTTCCAGCTGTTTTACTTCTTGCCTATAATTTGTGTTAGTTTATAGCGAATCCTGTTTTATAATTCTAAAGGAAGACAGCACAGCTTCAGAGCCTTAGTGGGCATTATATTTGTATTTGTCAGACTGGCACCGACAAATCACAAGGGTAGCCACACATATGAAGGAACTGAAGCATTATAGACTGGTCTCGAAAGGTATCCGGGAAAATGGAGATTGATGACTGATTTGATCATCAAAGATGGGAAGACAGCAGAGAGCGCTTGACATTTAAGAGAATGATCATTTAATTACAACATTAACGGAGAAGACAACAATTTATCTCCGAGGTTAAAACATTATGTTGCTCCAGTTGTCTCACAAAACTAAACAATGGGCAGACAGACATACAGCTAGACTGACAGACAAATAGAGATACATAAATAGGAAGAAGACAGTTCATATGACTGGGACATTCATGAGAGCAGCAGCAGTAAAAAATCCTTAATCAACGCAGTCCATGACACTGTATTCTTCTTTGGTGTTGATCTAACCCCCCCTCCCCCTCCAATTGCTTTTTTTCGGCTATTACCAGGGAACAGAGAACATGCATGCGCTGAACCACAGTTTAAAGTGCTGTATTTGCTTATTGCCACTGAGGCACGAAGGCAGTATGAAAGGCATTGCTGTTGTTGCCTGTAATAGTGTAGCAGGCACTATGGACTATCGATTGCACTGTGTCAATCTTATTCTCTTCAATTCCACACTACAATAATGTACTTCCCATTTGTCCTCCTCCCTCGGAATATGATTAAAGACTAATTGCGTCCGGGATGGGGGGGTGGGGGGACTGTAGTAGAAAGTGTATTGATGAGGCTTTCCTTTTAAATACACGCTGCATTAAATGTCCTGTATGTGGAGTTGACAAGATAACCGACCCTGTGCGTCTTGTTGATTTATTAATGTGTCCGTGCAGAATCTTGTGATGGCATTTAAATCCCCATTTGCTCTGCCCTGCTTGTGTTGCGATTCATTTATAATGCAACATAATAGAAGATGTCCATAGCGTGGACATGCTCTATAGAAACCCAGCGCCTCAAATCACATGGGAATCAAGGCAGTCTTCTCTTTGCTTTTTCTATTGCAGATGTTAAACTATACATCACACTCCCAGGTCAATTATGCATGCATTAACAACATTAATCACGTCATTTAGTGAACAGTGTGTAGGCGGACGCAGGATGTTTTGGGTGCATTTTTTTTTTTTACTCTCAGAATCTATTGTGGTTTTGTGTCAGCCTACATTAGTTCTTGGCTGTCTGGAATCATAGGGTCTGGCAGCAAAACAGAAGGTTTATCAGATGAACAGGCTTAATCTCTTTTCGTTTTCCACCCCTTTACCTACTGACCCTTTTTTCTCTCTGGAAAAAGCATAATCTCGGCTGTCGGCCTTCATCTTGATTGTGTGTGATGTGTGGATGAGAGAGGGAGAGAGAGGGAGAGAGAGAGAGAGAGGGCGAGAGAGAGAAAGATGGCGAATGCGTGAGAGAAGAGCGACTGCTTCTCCAGACACTGACCCCCTTCCAATCCACCAGGTTGTCCCAGAGAGTGAGAGAGAGAGAGAGCGAGAGGGGGGCGTCGTGTTTGACCGGGGGTCCTGGCGGCCGTCAGGGGGCTATGGTGAGGCCATGTGTACGGGATGCTGTGAGGACAGATGCTCTTGTGCGGGCGGAGAAGGCGGGATGGGCGGTAGCAGAGCTGGGAGCCCCACCTGGCTGCTCAGCCTGCTGTTGTGGTGGGCTCTGTGGGGCTCTGTGCGCCCCCAGTGCCCGGACAGCTGCCACTGCGCCTGGGACACGGCCACGGTGCTGTGCTCGGACGCGGGCCTGCGCGAGATCCCGCCGGACATCCCGCCGGAGACCGTCTCACTCCACCTGGAGCGCAACTACATCCGCACGCTCCCCGAACAGGCCTTCAGCGAGCTGGTTCACCTGCGGGACCTGTACCTTTCCCACAACCGCATCGACTCGCTGGCCACGGGCGCCCTGCGTCACCTGGGCCCCGAGCTGCGGCTCCTGGACCTCTCCCACAACCTGCTGAGCCAGGCCAGCCGCGACGAGTTCGGCGCCACTCGGGCCAAGACCCGCCTGTACCACAACCCCTGGCACTGTGACTGTGCCCTGCAGGAGCTGATGGAGACCCTCAACCTCGAGCCCGAGACGGTCAACGGCATTGTGTGCCAGAGCTCCGCGCGCGGCGTCGGCGAGGGCAGTCGCTGGGAGGACCCCAGCCCGCTGGGGGAGCACGGCGGACGGCCCCTAGTCAAGCTGCTGGACTCAGGTGTGAACTTCTGTAGCCTGCAGAGGAAGACCACAGACGTGGCCATGCTGATCACGATGTTCGTGTGGTTCCTCATGGTCATCGTCTACGTGGTATACTACGTCAGGCAGAACCAGGCCGAAGCTCGCAGGCACCTGGAGTACCTGAAGAGTTTGCCCAGCCCGCGCAAGGTTGCCACGGAGACCGACACGCTGAGCACCGGGTTCTGATTGGGATCGCGCCGACACGGTGATCCCAACAGATGTATCCAACAGCAACACTGACCGAGAGCTGAATAACTCAGCTATGCCTTTGCATTCGGGTGCAAGGTGCTTTGTCTGTTTGAACCTTGCTTGAACCAACTGTTTACAAATGGGCTTTTGTGTGGAATGACTGTTGCCCCGGTGTTTTTCTTACCCCCCCCCCCCCCCCTCCTTTTAAACACTAAAATACTGCATATTCTAAATGACTGAATTAGACTAAACAGTTATTTATTTTTTGCCAGGTGGGGAGGGAGGAGATTTTGACATGCGCTAGAAAAAATATGCCTGCAGAATCAGATAATAAAAGCCACTTAGTGTCCTTTCCACCTCTCTCTCTCTCTCTCTCTCTCTCGCCCTCTCTCCCTCTCCCTTTCTTCTTCCATCACAGTCCATGCTGTGTCTTTTTGTCTTTCACTGTGCTCTAATTAGGACCGCCTGACCCACTGCTCCTCAATGAACGCTACACATACACTGAGTGGGTTTATTAGGCCACACATGAGCTTGTCTGTTATGTGCAATGTGTCTTAGTCTGTCAATACAGCTTATCTAAATGTGCTCCCCTGTGACAGAGGTGAAATGGTTCTTTTGCCAAGCTGCAGCTCTATGTTTGCTCTGCAGTTTGGACAGCCTGGGATATACTTGTATGTTTGGCGTTCTCTGGTACAGTCACATTTAGGACTGGAGCTATTTATAGGACACTTGTTAGAAGACAGCTTAATATGGCCCTTAACATACAATACAAGCTTTTCGTCTGTAGGGTTGAATCAAGATGTTTAGTGCTAGTGTTTCGAGTTTGTATGTGTATTGTTGTTTACAAATGTATTCTACATGTATTCTACTCTATCTTTATCCACTTCCAACATAAAACCAAGGATAATGTGATTTTAGCGTGAAAATGTGTAAATATAGTTTTTCATTCTGATAAAGACATGGAGTGGAGGAGTGGAAAGTTGCTGGTTCAAATTCCAAGCCAAGTAGGTTAAAAAGTATGTAAAGACACGAGACATCCATGTGAGAACTGATAACCAACTATAATCAGATTCTAGTTCCTCCCAACATGGTCTTGAGCAAGGCACTTCACACAGCCTGTGTGCTGGTCTCCAGCTACCACCCTGTGTGTGTGTGTGTGTGTGTTTGCGTGTCCCACGGAGAACTTGGGTCAATAAAAGCAGAGCATAAATTCCCCAGCAATGGACAAATAATGATGTATTCTATTCTTCAGAATCCAGCGCTGTTTAAAATAATTCACAACAAATCACTTGGAATGACTACCCCGTGGTTTGAGTGTACCATTATCACAGCTTTTTAGGGGGTGCTGGCACTGCTTGAGATGATTGGATGTCTCAAATAACTTCTTGTCTTTGTCTTTTTGGAATCACTCTTTTACTTAACTTTACAATCATTTACAATATGTTATAAATTGTTTTGTCATGTGTATAATTGGATGTTCAATGAAGATTTCATGTGTTGACGCTGAAGTTGATATACGAGTAGATTCCACTCACGCTCTTGATTGCTGTGTTGGAGGAGCAGTTGATTGGAACCTTACAGCACCAAATGATTTAACACTGGTGCACTGTAATGTAGTACAGGTCCCACTGTGTGTGTTTTGTTTTACAATGGGCCTCACCTTGTCACAAAGACAGACATCTGAACTCTCTAACCACCTTCTGATCATGTAGCCCATCAACAATCCTATCACAAGTCAGCCAGTGCCCATAACCATATTCACCATATTCTGAGAGTTGCCAATGTGAATCAATTGCATATGTGAATTCATCTTGAGAGAACGGATATTCCAAACAACTTAAGAACAGAAGAGTTTGTGAATGAGGCCCTGTTTAGTGTTTGTGGTAATACAACATGTCAGTTATAACTATTTGTAAAATAAAAAACAGGATAAGTTATGTTTTAAAACCATGACCAATTGACCATAGGTTTAGAATAACATGTGGCTAGTGCACTTTTTAGTTAATGTGATTTTACATAATCTGAATATCATAGAGCATATTGAAATGCTACGCGTGTGTGACTAAACATATAGAGAGACTATAGAATCTGTTTTCCAGTTCCCTGTGTCCTGTTTCACTATCTCAATTACTATTGGCCTATTGGTATATCAAGGTATAAACAGTGCTGGTGCTACAGTATATGCTGTGGAATCACAGTCGAACATGAAGTTATCAATAATGATGTACCCAACAAGAAGCAAGCATGCCCTCTCTGTGTATTTTGACAGTTCATTTTTATTGATATGTTTCTGTCCTGTGGATTTGTTTACTGTCCCGTTTCTATACCAATACTCATTCTATCAAGGATTACATTATTTGAAAGAAATAAAATAAAAAATACATTAAATAATAAATGAATTATCAAAAATTTGACTTCATTGAAAAAATACAATGTATATCATAAATAAAACAAACATGGCTGTTTTTAATAATGTAAATGCTTCTACCTTTTATTGCTAAGGTGAAAGGTTGGGCAGGAATAGGAGCAAGGTAGTACAGGATGATAAAATCGTTTCACACAATGTTTTTTATCTGCTGTTATCCATTCCTACTGTACCACACTTTACATTAGCTGAAATAATTGGAAAAAACTATTTATTATGTACAAAACACGATGTGAACTTATGATCCCTCCTATTTTTAAACGTTTGCTTTCTTGCACTTTATAAATGAGCATAACAAAAACAAAATGGTCTTGCTATCATCCGTTCACCCACTATCTTATGCTTGACTGCGTTGAGCAACTTCTCCCCCAGAAAACAGATCAGGCCATGATCTCAAAAAGCTTGTAATGGAAGTAGAGTGCAACTGAAAAGTTAGCTATCACTCTTTTCAGGAGGAAAATAACATGAAACCATTAGGGAAGCATAGAACATGCTGCCCCAGAGATTTCTTGAGGATAACACTGTGCTTGGGGAAGGGGATGGGGGAGGGGAAAACAAAAAGAAAGCAACAAACTTACAAGCCACTTCAGTTCATCACTTGTTTTTGTCTTTTATTTCCCATTTACATTAATCAATACCGTAACAAAAACAAATCATCATCATCATAATAATGCTATTATTATTAATAATACTATTATTAATAATAAAAGTATACACAACCTCACAAAAGAATCTGCCCTCTCTCCCGGCCAATAACGGCTCTTGTCTCTGAAGAGCGATAGGTTGCCTAGTTATCTGCAACCGGGCCAATTGAGGGAAATGTCAGCCATGCCTCACATCACTTCAATGGTGTGTGTGTGCGTGCCTTGGTGGAGGGAGGAGGCCGCTAGGAACAGGTGGAAGTGGGGGTGTAGGGGGGTGAAAGGTCATCACGGGGCAGCGGGGACTGAACATTCGTGAGCGGGCTTCTTCTCACAACACGGATCCCGTCATTATTTGTGCTAAACTGACTTTGCGATCTCTGAGATTTTCAAAGGGTAAAAGGGCTTGTTTTGGCAATCTGCAATTGCTTCTTTTAGTGTGAGGTAGCTTTAAAATATTACAAAAAAAGCCCAAAACCAAATATAAAAAGGAATCGTTCTAAATTGAACATATCTGAATGTTTATTGTACAAAATAGCTGCTGATGCAGGATGTGCTGGGGATGGGACATTTGTCACACTGAAATACAAAAATCCCAGGATCCGGTGTATCCTGGGGAAACTGTATATATATGTATATAAACACATATACATATATATACATACAGTATATACATGTCACTATCAGTATCTGGATGTTAAAAAACTGTTTTACAACAATAGCACCATTGAGTTTATTATAACACATTTACTTTCTGATACACACTGGTGGTAGACGCAGGAACACCTGCACTCACCAACGGCTGCATTTTTGGTTTTAACGATGAGAGCAGAGCTCGGAGAGGCTGGAGGAGAGGAGGAACACACAGAGGAGGCTAAAAGATAGGTCTTGGTTGAATATGCTGCCATGACACACTCAGCCCCAACACACCTGGGACCCAAACCTATACAATAAATAAATAACACCGACATCTCTCTCTCTCTCTCCTTCTCTCTCCCTCCCTGGTGTGTTTCTTTTCCTCCTCCTTCGTTCTTCCTCCATCCTGGGGACTGGAAAAAGGGGGAAGGGGTGTGATCTGGGGGTAGGGGTCACTGGGTGTCCATTAGAAGTTGACTAGAGGAAATGCCGCATGAATCACATATGATGGTTGCTAACTTGGTACCATTCAGTGAAGATATCCTATGGAGTAAGTCTAGGAAAAGCACTTTTTTACTTGGAAAAAAAAGTCCAGTTTAAAAAATAAAAAGTGTTTCAATCTTTCTCTCTCTCTCTTTTTTGAAGCGTCTTCCCCTCGTATTTCATCGCTCACGTTTAGAATTTTTATTTTTTATTTTCCCCGCGTCTTCTTGTTTTCAATTCCATGTTCTTTACAAGAAACAGACTGCGCCAACGTCAACTCCAAACTCCTGGTCTGCTCCACCAATGTCCATGGGGGCAATGTCCACAATGGGCAGACGAGAGGTCTTTTGAGATCTGTACTCAATCACTGTCTTGCCCCATTCGCTGTTGTGTTTCTGTGGAGAGAGAGAGAGAGAGAGAGAGAGAGAGAGAGAGAGAGAGAGAGAGAGATGGAAAGATCACAAGTGTTCTCACATGAGTCATGACAGCATTTGAGTGCAGACCTCTTGAAGATGAGACTGATAAGAGAATAAAAGGACCACTTCCAATATACTGTATACAACTTTGCTTACTAGCATCTTTACACTGAAACCAATTCATTTGCAAATCAGACCATACTCTATTTACTCTAATGTAGACCTATATGTGACTCTAATGTAAACCCCAGGACTCACCTTGCAGCCATCCTCCATGACACTGTAGGTGAAGCGGCTGTTGCCCTCGGCTCTGATCTCCACGTCGTTGGAGCCCTTCAGGATGACGGCCTTCTTCAGGTTGCTCGTGGACTCATCCATGTAGGCCACGCTATTCTTGCAGTGGTAGGTGAGGTTCTGGGAGGCCTCGGTGGACAGCAGCCGTAGGAAGGTCATCTGGATGGCAGCGGTGTTGGGCGCCAAGCTGTCATCGCCATAGCTGAACTGCGGAGGGACATTACGGATTGTAACATTGGTTGGTGTGGCCGCTTTGATGAATGACAAGTCAGTGGTAAATCACTCTCTTTGAGTAGATTGCTGTCTCGGACACATTTATAATATTAACGTGATAGTATGGGAAAGATTTATAAGCCATCGCTGACGCTGCAGCAAACAGATTAATCTCTGCTGGTGACACACAGACTGAGTAATAACTCACGTGAAATCCTCCATTCATCGTCTCTCCGAACCAGATGTGCTTCCGTTCCTTGCTCTTGCTTGACCACCAGTTCTTGCGGGGTATGGCGGACGGCCTGGGGTGGACGCAGGACTCTCCCGTCTCCATGTTGCAGAAGACCTTGACGGCGTCGATGGTGCAGCCCTGGTTGGGGTCGATCCAGTACTCTCCTGCACACAAACAAGAACGAACAGCATCGTCCTTCAGGAGCACTGACGTATTGTACCGTAGAACAGTAGAAACCCTTCTCTATCCATACTTAACACTCTAATTTTACACAACAGTAAACATGTTCAGCGTGGAGAACGCGTTTCATCTCCATTCGGTCAACAATATCGTTTAGACAATTCAAGCTGTCAGAGCACATTATTTGAGGACACACTTGCATCATATCTCACGAAAGTGTGTCTGAATATCTCTTCCTCTAAATCCATCCGTGACAACAGGCCGCCAACACTGGCGACCCTATTTGACCCAATTCTTTCCGCTGTCACTCACCGCTCTTCCAGTCGGGGTGGCAGAGCTTCAGGTCCCTGCAGGTGCGGGCGGGGTTCTTCTTGGAGCCCTCGGGACTGCGGATGTTTTCAATCTGGTTGTTGAGGGACTTGATGGTTGCGTCCACCTCTGCATCATGCTGCCGGAGGTTTCCGGAGGCCTGGTCGGCCCTCATGTATCTGAGGGGGTCGGGACCCTTCTCGGTATGCGACAGCCCGGCAAAGGCGGACATGTCAATGCCCGGGCCCGGAGGGCCTGGAGGACCCGGGGGTCCGGGATTTCCGGCTGGTCCCTGGGCAGAGAGAGAATCACAGAAGGTTAAACTGAGTAGAGCACACAGGAACCACCTGGACCCGTTGGCCCGGCTGGGGGGTCCTAATAATATACACTTGTATGGGGCATGGGCATTTGCATATTGTCAAGCCTCTGCCTTGAGATGTGAACTGAGACTTATGATTTATTTCAAAAGAATATGTTATCACTCACAGGGTCTGTGGTTGGGATGGCTATGATTTGTCATTTGGAATGTATTTCTGATAATGGTCTGTGGCATTATTCCTAGTGTGAATTAATATGCCGTTCATGTAGGAGGAACATTTCACAGTCATTGAACTTGATGACATTTTGCAGCTTTGTAGTGTAAAAATTACTCTTTTAAATAGCTCTTATGCAAAACCACACATTACCAGCTACCACTGTATGATGCTAACCTCCAAATGGATATTTTTAGGTTTTAATCATTTTTACATTTCCATTTTACCAAGGCAGGAAGATCAATTGCTTCTGGGCACTCACAGAAGGACCGGTTTCTCCAGAGCGACCACGTGGTCCGGGAGGTCCGATTGGGCCTGGCAAACCATTAGAACCGTCCTTCCCAGCAGGGCCAACGGGTCCAGGTGGTCCCTGTGTACTCAGATAGAGGGACACACCTTATGTCAGCTTCAAAGCACTACTAAATAAGCACTACACACTACATGGTAGATTGATCTATCTATGCCAGTTGCTGTACTTCACCTGTAAGACTCAAATAAGGACATAGGTTTGTACTCACCCTTGCTCCAGAAGGTCCAGAAGGTCCAGTAGCACCCTGATCTCCAGCTTGACCCTATTAGGAGATGAAGATAATGCTGTAAATCTGTTAAACCAACTCACTGGTTACTCACCATTTACTACACTGCCACTTACAATAAGCTCAATTCACATGACTCGTGTTTTCAGTGAGGAACATAATGTGTGGATAATCTCAATTTTAATGGCTGTAATATGGAGGCTGTCATGAAGCAACTCTATATTTGACTTGATTCAGTTTATATATAATAGCACATATTACTACAGTGCGTTTGACACGATCTGTGTTTCGTACATATGTTGTCAACACCTGTGTTCCATTCCTTAATGAAAAAACAAAAGCAATGTATTTTACACACGGACTCAGACGCAGTGTTGCTGTGTGATACGTACGGGAGGTCCAGGCAGACCCTGGAGTCCTGTGAAGCCTCTGTGTCCTTTCTGTCCTCGCTCTCCAGTTTCTCCCGCCTCGCCCTTGTCACCGCGGGGTCCTTGGGGTCCCTGGGAACAAAGGCACACCGTCCTTTTGAGAAACCACCAGTGGCACTAAGTGTTACACTGAGCACCTTAACACAGCTGTGCACATGTATGTGTCCACACGTGTGTTCATGTCTTGATGACTGTGCTGCTGTCATCCCTGAAATGACCCTCGGGGAAGTTATCTCATTTCATTATCATCTCATCTCACGCGTTGCTATCTGATCTTCGATCCATCAGTTCACCACAGTGAGTGTTAGGTAAACCGTCCCACATACATACAGTAGATACATGACTGAAATGCACTACTTATACATGGCCTATCCGCCATGGCTTAAAGAACAATGACGCAGTGTAATCATAATTATGTATGGTGAAATGTGGTTGGAGTAGCAACACCTACAGCCATTCCTCGAGCTCCGGCGGGGCCTGCGGATCCAGCGGGCCCTTGGGCACCCTTAGGCAACACACAGGAAACACAGGAGAATTAGAATAGGCACATTGTGGGTGACTAGTCTTGTTTGTTTGTAAATGTTTACATTTACTGTAGGATAAGTCAGCCACTTGTAATGCCATTATCTGCTTATCCTTCTTCATGGACACACTAAATAATCAAACAGTGGAATTGAAGGTACTTCAACACAAGCCAACTCTATATCGTGTATAAGTGTGATTGTGCTTTTATGAGGTTACGTTTTTTAAGGTTTTATAATTATTATTATATTATAGGGTTTTATTAGTTATGGGGTAGGTACTCACAGACTCTCCTCTGTCTCCCTGTTTGCCGGTGGGGCCAACGGGACCGGGAGCACCAGGGGAGCCTGGTGCTCCATGTGCTCCAGCAGGGCCTGTGTTGCCACGGTCACCCTGGATCAGAGAGGACAACCAGTTACAACCAGTAGATGTTACAATAAACATTACAGTTCTAGTTATTTACACTATATTATGTAGTTCAATAGAGATGACAGACTGATAGGTTTGCCTCACTATAATAACTGTCATTCCTACTGTATTGCGATGCACAGAACATCTGACAAATATTATTATAATTGACCATCATCACCTTAATTCCAGGGGAACCATCTCTACCAGGGGGTCCATCAGATCCAGCGTTTCCCTGTCAGATGACGGAACAAGGTTAATATATAGCATTAGCTTCGAGAGAGTTTGATGTACTTACCATTCATGTCTATACTCAGTAAACAACATAATCATTGGTGTGTTGTCAATTCTAATAGCAGGGCCTAGTACTGAAGTACATTCTGAGGTTAAACCGTCAATTAACCTGTCGACACCACAGCTTAATTAACACGGGCCATTTATGCTGAGGGACTATATGTGCTGTGTCGTGGGACATCCCTTACCTCTCTGCCGGGCTCTCCTGCAGGTCCTGTCAGTCCAGGGGGGCCAACTGGTCCAGGGGGACCACGGTCTCCGCTCCCACCAGGAGCTCCTTGCTTACCAGGCTCACCCTGAGGAAGAAGACCGTGGCAGTTAGTTGGAGACTAACTAGAATAGGCTTTGATGCATCAAGGCCCAGGCATACTTAAATATCCAATACAGACAACAATAGAGGTTCTACTAAGCTCACAACTGAGTGTTCCAATGAATCTCTTAGTTACACCAATAATGTTCATGGGAAACTGCAAGTAAAAATTTTAGTTAAAAATAGCAAATTCCAAAGCATGTTTTTTGAATCTAGTATTTCAACAAATTAGATTTATCTTTTATATGTGGGGGACACAATGGGCAAGCCGAGCCTTCAGCCATAGTGGTGATTGACTGGAAAGATGCAGGTTAATAAATAAGTTAGTAGATCAATACAATTGGACTGTACAAGTGAGCTAGACAGCTTTTGTCAAGTCACTTGTGAAAGAATTAATATTTATGATTATTACGATAATGGACATTCACCACAATCTGATTATCGTCTGTATTTTTTATCACGATAAACAATAACATAATATATCGTCCCATCTCTATTTCGTGTATGAGTATGTTTTGGAAACATAAAGTGCAGCATCTGTTGTCTCCCAGCTTACGTGACCAATCATGTGTGCTCATCATTGTCTTGTCTCTGCTGACTGGTGTTATAGCGGATAATGTTGAGAGAAGTGTGACTGTATGTCTAACACTGATATTTCACTGCTATAATAATAGTCTAATTACAATTGACACACTGACAACGAACTCATAATGATCTAATGTTCAAACATGGCACCAAGCAGCCCCATTTGGTTTTGAAACATGTTTCCATGACAGTAGATAATGCATTTATATTCCTACACGCCTGTGTAGATGTGCATTTAGGATCCACACATCTATTCTATTTTTCTTCACTACTAGTAAGGTTCTATTGGTCATACTCAACAAAAGGCATATATGCGCCTGTATTGCGCTCTCCAGGCAATACAAATGAATGGGATTAAGGTTCTGTGTTAGGCATTTCATGTTTCAAGGTGAAGTGAGGATTCTCATTTTGATTTGATCAAGGAAACTAGTAGAGCCAGACATATCAGAAGAGTGATGTTAGCACATCACAGTTTATATCCAACACAATATCAGTATCTGCCATATTTTGGAAGATATATTGACAATAATGATGCATGCAAGCATATTCAGTAGCTTGCATCTTGTAATATACAGTTTAATACAGTTTAATAATGGAAGGGCATTGGTGATTTGCCAGTGCTGGAAGTTGTATTGGAAATGTTGTAGTATCCACATACACAATTGATGGATCCATACTAGTGTGTGCGTTTCATACATTTAATAACAATATATCATGATCTGAAGATCTCGACCATGCTCTACTGTTACCAAGGGTACTAACCTTCCTCGGTCTGTGGTCTATATTCTTATAAACAATATGTTCATGTTTGTCCATGTCCTGCTGATCAAAGTGTTCATCCTAAAACATGCGGTATCTGCTCTCAAAATGGACGCTAGGTATCTTACGGATGGTCCAGGCAGGCCGGGGAATCCTCTTTCACCACGCTGTCCAGGCAGACCCACAATGCCACGCGTGCCACTCAAGCCTTGAGGACCTGAGGGACCTAAGGGACCCTGGGAGAAGAAAGAACGGAAACAAGGCACATTTGTAGCATACTGTATGCATTACTGGTTTGATTTTCAAATGCTCATTATTCTCAAACCTGTATCATACATCCTTCTTCCAGGAACCTATAACTCTCAATGACATTCACTAAAAGTGTAGGAGGGATTATTAGCAAAAGTAAAACGCATGTGACCTGCTTTGCTGCTTCGTGTAACGAGCGCAACGTTTGTGATAGAATGGGCAATATACTTGATGAAATATCATCTTTTTAGGTGAAACACTTTTACTGTCACCACTTCTAATTTGCAAGCCTTGTTTTTCCATCCCACTTTCCTCACCTGACAAAGGCAATAACAGCGCTGATCTGTTTCAAGATTGTCTACAGCGTGCGCAACGCAGTAAGCGACACATCTGTCGTTGACACATCTGTTGCCTTTCAGCTCAAGCGCCCAATCATCTGTGATACAGCATTGTCTTGTCTTTGCTCAACGGGTGTTTTAGTGGGCTCTGTGGTTAATGTTGATAGCAGTCGAGCTAAACGCCTCTGGTCTGCAATGCATCACTGCCTGTCAGCAGTGTATGTCTGGACGCCGCTATTAGTCTGTGATGGACACTGACAGCTCTGTGTATGGCACAGACCATCACTTGGCTGCTGTTCATTACCTTCACTGATTGACAAAGCAACATAAGAACAGGTACAGTAAAAGGTGCAACCACAGCTTACGTATTTCATTTTCAGTGTGAAATAAAGCTCTTCATGTCCATTGGACAATCATGTGCCGTGATTAAGTCATCCAGTCAGGTTCAAAAACATTAAAGAGCGATTGTTTTCCTGTCACTGTTCCTGTCACAAGGGAGTTCATTGTAGTCGCTAGTCGCTATTATTCTGTAAGTATCTAGTCTTTGTGTGGTTGTTTTACATTTTCATTTAAACAAAAATAGTGTGCTTCTGCTGTGTTAAAAGCCTTCTCTAAAAACAAACATAATGACCAAGTAATTATCATTCAAATCTATATTTAACAGCTTATGTCTGTCAGGACAGACAGGTCACATGCCCCTCCTTCCGAATTATCTCTGCAAAACTGGCCATTCAATTTACAACAATTTGGGGATCAATTTGTTTACAGCACACTGATCATATCCCCCTTTTGACAATTTTGTTGTGTGTCAATGCAACATATGAAAACAAAAGGTATATTAGAGGATTTCCTGTAATTTCTAACAATAGACAAAAATATAAAAATACAGCATTTGTTTAATCTGAAATGTGTGGTGGAAGGGTGAAACCATACGTTTATCCCTTGCTGCGCACCATTGTATTATTAAAGGCTGCTATCTTGATTCAACGCTAAGCTACGCAGGTCTACGATTTCATGATAGGATTAATTTCTATCAAAAAAACGTAGACCAATCGAAGTGCCTTCGTGTTTTTCTAGGAGCACAAATATACATGTGTTCACGATTGTGGATTAAAGAATATTGTAACCTTTATGTTGTCTTCGGATCAAATTTGACCCATTTTCAAATGTTTTTATATCAAAAAATATGTTAAGATCTAATTACACCAAAATAACATAACATGGATGGTTCCTGACCATATTAAAATAAATGATGACTACTTTTATTGGATTTTGGTTTTATTCAATTTAATAACAAGTATTGTCTCCCGGGTTAATTTTAACCTAGTTGTGCAAATGCCAATAGTTCACACACTATTGTTCTTTCCAACACATGTGCTAATACATAAACACACACACACACACACACAGACCCACACATTAATAAGCTTCAATGCTACAGTACATCTCTGTAAACGGTTTATGTGCAGACACAACTTTGATTTGCCTTTACTACAACAACAAAAGCTTGTAATTTTGTCTAAACTGTCTGTCTTTTAGTTATAAAGTCTGATCTTTTGCAACCTGTTAGGGTTAGGGTTAGTTAGCCTAACCCTAAGCCTAGTCTGAGACAGCACGACAATGTGTCTTGAATTAATTTGTAATGCTTTAAAAACAGGGAGACAAAACCGGACAAAAGGTTCGTGGTTGATGGGAAGACAACTCAAAGGGTAATTGTATATTCATATATATTACAGAGTGCAGCCATAATTTTCTATGTGTGTTCTCAAAGTACGGGTGAGGACCCCTTGAGGGGTCACAAGATGATTTAATGGGAATAGTTTCATGGGGGTCATTTAGGGTGGCAGGTCAAAACAACAGAAAGCCACTGATATCCATGGAGAAAAAATCTTTAAAAATGCTCCACGTCATGTAGTCGTAGTGTCCAACCGGCTTTAAGGATCTTTTATGTTTATTAGGAGAAATTTGGTTCAGTATGAAACTTTGGCGGAACACATTTTACTGTGGCTTTCTCTTATGGATGATGAATGGGAAACACTTGCCACTTATATAGACAGTATGATTTACTCACAGGGGGTCCGTCTTCGCCAGGATCTCCTTTCTCTCCCGAGGCTCCAGCGGGACCACGGAGCCCATGATCACCCTGACGACCTGGGGGGCCGCCGTCTCCTCTAACACCCTTGGGGCCGTCTTTACCAGCAGGGCCGGAGGGACCAGCGGGTCCAGGGTTACCCTGGAACAAGCAAGAACGCAGCAGTGACTCGGCTATCAACTGAGGTAATGTTGAGGTAAAGAGGCTACCGTCAAGGGCTTAAAGGTATAGTCAGCTATTGTAAGCTCATTGCAAGCTGATACACGTATCACCAAATATTGCCTCACGGTCAACAAGTTTACCTTTCTCTGTGCGAGCTGAAATTAAAATATGGTACGTCTACATGTACAATGCCCTAGGCTTGGGAGTTTCTGAGGGCGTTTGTTAAGCAAGTTAGCAAGTGTTCTCGAGGATGACTAACCCTGCATTTAACAGAAGTTGCAATATATTCCCGTTTAAGTACTCGGTGAGGCAGTCAAATGAATGAAAGGGTAAATTCTGTAAACACAAATTGTCTTTGGCTTGGAGAGAAGATCAAATAAGATAAGACATTATTACCTGCAGATCATTTTAAAAGCTCTTTCTCACATCCTAATTATAAAACGCTCAGGGATGTGGTTGGTGAAGCGCCACATGAATTCTATCAGTAAGCACTTTAACTGTGATTAGGCAAATTATAAGATAATCATCTTCATTTATTTTTTTTAATAGATCCCAAAATGTCAATTTTATTTTGTGAGAATATGATATAACATGCTCTATTAGTTGTATCAGTCTGATACCAATTTTATGTTTAATAATTGACAGTGGATATTCTACAAGAAGCTGTATCATATCTGCCTACACTTGGATGCCTGCATGTGAATAAATTAGCTCCATAAAAATAATATCATTGATATTCACTGCTAACAACGCATGTGATTTTTTAAATTCAACCATCGCTTGTTTTTTTTAGAGCAATGTGGATTGGAAGCAGAACAAACTTACATTGGGACCAGGGGGTCCAACTCTGCCAGCAGCACCAGGAAAACCAGTAGCACCCTGGAAAAAGAATGTATTGGGTCAGCTTAAACAAACAACGAGACAATAAAAAAAACAAAAGCGTTATCGCCCCATGGAGGGCAACAGTGAAGTGAAAGATAAATCTATTTATATTTCTAGGTAACTGTGCACCCAGGTGCTTGTGTCTAATGTAATCTAATCTCAATAGATGACATTAGAAAAAAGATTGCATGATTTAACGGTCAAGGTCAGCACTTACAGAAGGTCCCTGAGCACCGCGAGCACCTTTAGGTCCAGAAACACCAGTGGGACCCTGACATTGAAAAACACAAACAAGCTTAGTGGAGCAAAGATGAAAACATATTGCATGCCATGTGTAATAATGCTGTGCTCATATATTCTGGGAAAGGTGTTTACAGTTTTACTAACACTGATGTAGCATAAACCAATAAGTTGAACAGTTGTCACTCGTTAAAATGTATATGATAATGAAACTGTTTAACATATCCCATAAGATTATTTTCTAGTGTTATGCTAAAACTTACATTTTCTACTAGAATTATATGGTATTTCTCTAATAAAATAATTGTATATTGACTAAATAAAATAAATAATATAATAATTGATGGACGTTTTGAAGCTAAAATGTATGGTGATTAGGCCTTATAATGGTGTATAACATCATAAAACAACACTCACCGCAGGCCCGGGGGCACCAGATGGTCCCTGGGGTCCAGGGGCACCAGCATCACCCTTCTGTCCACCTTCTCCCTGCTCTCCCTTGGTTCCAGGCTGGCCGTCAGAACCCTGATGGAACAAACACACATTTACCATCGATTGCCAGCAGCAGGTTTGCTCAAAGGTACCATACAACTAAGGTAAAACAGATCAAATGTAATGTCTTGTTGTTTGAAATGCTCTTGATCTAATGGTGCATGTTGCCACACCAAGCTAAATGACTATATTGTAATACATTGTGGATGCTAAATTGAGTGTCGTGTGTGAAGGGATATATTTTTCAGCTCACAGAAACATGTGATTGCTTGCGGAGGGATGAAGAAAGCTGTAATGAATGTGCGTTAAAGACTAGGAACATGTAATCAAGCTACTTTGATTTTATAAAAGTACCAGCTCCACCTGCAAACCCCGGTGATTGTGATGATGGTGCGTGATGATGGATCGCATGAATTATTCAGTGTATTTTTTGTAACAAAATTGGGTACTCAAAGTTAACACACACACACACCTACACACACACATAGACACCTTCAATATTCTTTCATCCTGATGTAACAGTAAATTGTATTCCAAAATACAAATTCTAATTAAATTAAAAATAGCAGGACACAAGATAAAAACAGGTTTGACAAACATCTGTGTGCAGCTTCGCAAAAACATTTACTGATGCCAGCACTGACTAGCTGGAGCAAGACAGATGGCTATGCAAACCATAACATCAGCTTCTCTGTAAAATATACTGTATATCTATGCATATTCCTGTATGGCTTAAGTATGAATCCACTTTGGATTTAGTTATTTTAAGCATCTTAAACCATATTTTACTGTACATTATTATGGTACAATGTAGGATTGTAGGATTCTTCCAAACACTATTGTTGTGAATTTACTTCTTCATATTGTAATTTAAACTGTGCTTAATAGAAAAATCTGATATAAATAATGTTCTATATATAATAATTGCACTTTCCTAAATCCTAATACTTATGTATGATTACTAGCACTAGCTTGGCTAGCCTTCAAACACTTATTGCAGTAATTGTGAAACCTTTTGTGATTATACCATGATTCACATTTAAAGTCAATTCCAGCAACTCGTCTGGTGTATAACCTTCATCTTTACCTAATAATATTCTACTAAGATGAAGTATAACAGGATACTTTATAAAGCATTTCCTAATTGCAAGGGTCATTAAATATGAATAATTCCAACATTCATTTAAGATTAAAATGGACACCCCAACATATTATTATCTGAGCTCCTCTTTACCAGGCCTCTGAACAGGCTCAGATAGACAGGTACTCACAGGGGGCCCAGCAAAACCAGCAGGTCCGGGGGGGCCAGTCTCTCCTCTGTCACCCTGAAAGGAGGAAGAAAGAGAACACGATTAGTTTAAATTCTTCTGCTAAAACTCCTCCTCCCCCCTTGGTCCTTCAGTGACAATTCACTTTCTAAATACAAACAGCGAGCTAGCTCAGCTAAGGCAGACATTTGGGGCTCTGGGGGTGCTATATTAAGCTCCTCTTCTGATCCTGACACCTCCAGTGGGTGTGCTTGTTTCATTGACATACAGTACGTGGCCTACTCCTCCAGGTCTCATTAACTTAACTTTGATCAAGTCTATGTGTGGCTTAACGTCACTGTGGAAAATAAAACCTGTGTGTGTGTGTGTGTGTGTGTGTGTGTGTGTGTGTGTGTTTGTGTTTGTATTGCGGCAGTGGAAGGGGGGTGGGGGGGAGGCAATACAATACATTATATTCTAAAATAAAACACGTGAGCATCTATTGTGAAAGCTAGTGTGTCATTTTCTTCATGTTCTGTCAGTGTGTACTTGTGTGTGTGTGTGCGCGTGCGTGTACAGCTGACACTTACAGGTGCACCTCGCGTACCAGCAGCTCCAGAGGGGCCGGCAGGACCAGACTCTCCCTGGATAAAGAGACAGGAACACACATTAGCCTACAGTATGGGCAGTATCCATGTGTACTCCTACTGAAACATCAGCTGGAATACTACAAACTGTAAAGATGTTGTCATTATTATTGACAAATAATTACGACTATGACTAAAGATATCAGACTAGAGCACGTTTATTGTGCGTGTATTCTGGACAAAAGTGTCGGCTAAATTACATGCAGTAACTGTATATCTGACAAATGTGTCCATTTGTATCGGTTATAGAGATTAACATCCATAAGCAAACCCGTCGAAACATTAGATGAACGCACCACATGTAGGCAAGTATCCTATAGCGCTTGAGCTTACAGTGATCTCTAAAGGGTTCCTCTAAGTAAGTACAGTCTCACCTTCTCTCCATTGGGGCCTGCGGGACCAGGTGGTCCAATGGGGCCGGTGAGACCCTGCGACAGGAGCCAAGCGGTTGTTAGAGTCACATAATGAAGGTCTAGAGATAAAACCTCCCGCTACGTACTGACATACAATGCATCTTCTGGGTACAAAACAATGGCTATAAATCACTTGTGACTCCGGAACACAGGGAACTCTGCCTAATTGCGAATTCAACATGATGTCGCAGAACAAGGTGATTGATGATAACTCACCCTGGATCCGTCTTTCCCAGATGCTCCCTCCGGTCCTTTCTCACCGTTATCACCCTGCGGAGTACACAAAGGCAAAGACTCGTCAGGAATGATGTCTGACTCAGTCAAAGCAAATCACACATGCAGTACACATACTGTAGTATACACACCCTGTCTCCCTTGGGTCCGGAGATGCCCGAGGTACCTCTCTCTCCAGGCATACCCTGCAGACCGGGAGGGCCCTGTGCTCCCGGGCCACCAGCAGGTCCGATGGCTCCCTATTTGACAGCAAACAGGAGTGGGCGTGGCGATATCAAGATAGAGAAGAAAGACACAGCAGCCTGACATGCTAATTTTATGGCTGCAGCTCCTTATCCTACGGATGTTTAACCATGTATTATTTTCCCCAGTGGTAGTTTACTGTATCTTGTTTTATCTTAAGGTGTTGTTGTCTTTCTGGAGGGGGTGGGCAGGCTTCACAGGGATGTACGTAGACCATAAAACTGTGTATTTGGTTGTTGTCCACTGTGATGATTTAGAATTATTATGAAGCTTAAAGAAAAACATGTACTGTACTTCCATCATGCCAGCATCAACACCACAAGCCTATTTGCTGGCGCTGTTTAATATCGCAGTGTTATAGATAATGTATCCCATTTCAAACAAAAGTAGGACATTTGCCGTATTCATTTGAAAATAATAACGATAAACAATACAATTACACGGCAGCATCAAACAGCTGGCGAGATACCTCCTTAGCGTCCTGTTGTTTGCTTTGTAGAGCTGTGCCAGATGGCTGGAGTAGACTAAGCTCCCACAATTAGCAGGAAAAAAAGTTGTGTAAACATTGTCTTGCACCTGACTCTCTATTGCATTCTAGTGTTGCCCATTCTAGTGTTGCCCATTCTAACATGTACCATTCCTTGTCAATGCAAATGCACAGCTTTAATCTGTGACTGGCTGGTATGGTTCTTCCTGACGTTAGTGGGGACCAACCTTGGGTCCATCGGTTCCAGGAGTTCCAGGCAGTCCTCGAGGACCCTGCAGACCTTGGGGTCCAGCACCGCCCCTCTCGCCAGGGAAACCACGCTCACCCTGTGCAAAGACACCACCCAGACACAATGAGTTGTTTGTGTGAAATAGCAGCGTGACAAGCCTACACCACAAGGGGGTAGGCTTGCGACAAAAGGGGTTCATGCGCACACATGTACGCTAGACATAAATATGCATTGGAGTGTGGCTGTGCATACGTGTGCATGTGCGTCTAATCTTGTGCCTCCGGTTCACAATCAAACGCATGCCTGGGACTTTTACGAAAGGTAATTCACATTGCAGACTATATTATGTGTCCACTACATGGAAATACCTGAAAAATTCCTTACATTTGTATTATGTGACGAAATCACATAATACAATAATACAATATTTTACACACTGCAGCTTTAACTAAGACCGGACATGAAATGAAGGGATCAACTTACCCTGGGTCCAGTAACACCTGCAGGTCCACCCTCTCCTGGCACACCCTGAGAGGAGAGACAAGAGGTGTGGTACATGCAGTAAGCTCATTTTAACGCGCACAACCATTTCATTATAATACAAAATGCGCCAAATAATATACAATTTGGCAGTAATCCGATAAACCAAACAGTCCACAGCCATTCATATGGGACCGTCCATCCATACTACTGATGTAGATATTGTATAAAAATATCAAAAAGGGATACAATTATAAGAAAGCTAAGATGTTTGAAGCAAAATATTTTTGCTTCAAACTTTAAGACTAATCTTAATGCTTATTTAATGTTGTTTTGTTATGATGGCACAATACTGAATGATCCTGAGACCACTAGCCACTAAGACACTACACAGGGTGATGATGAGTCTTAATGTTTTTATCAGACATGACATTTTTTGTTTCAGCGTTACACAGCTGGGTTACAAACTGAGCTCCAATGTGATTTACAAAGCTGTGTTTTGGCAAGAATCTGGCGATACGATACATATCACAATACAAGGGCCACGATTCGATATATTGCAATATATTGCAGTCCTGTAAGCAAGGCGATATATTGGTTTTCTAATAAGTGGAAAACTGTAACAGCAATGCTAATGTGTGGCACGGCTGCAAATATCAGAAACACTTTCAATACAGTGTGTTAGAGAATCGATACAGCATCACGCAACGCAATATCACAATACTCAGGTGTATCAATATTTTATTACACCCCTCAAGTGGTTTAGCTGGGTTACAAACAGAGCTCCAATGTTATTTATTGAAGTAAGGATTCATATGTTGCCCCTACCATATCTCCTGGCTTTCCTCCCTCACCTGGGGGTCCGGGAGGTCCAGGAAGACCCTATAGACAAACAATGAATAAGAAGAATAAACAAACAAACAAACTGATATTTTATTTTAAATTATAAAGCATACAGTATACGCAGTTTAGTTTCAACATTTATAATTGACAATGTTTTAATTTTTTTCTTCCTTTGCCCAGGGGGAAGAGCAGGTTAAGGGTGTGTTGTTTGTTTCATTGCTCCAGTGTGGGCCTGTGCAGCCCTTTAAGACTGTACTGTGATTAAGGGATCTATATAAATAAAACTGACTTGATTTGACTTGACATGCACGTTGATGGACGTTGCATGCTAGAAGAGAGTTTCAGACAAACTGACCTGGAAACCAGAAGGACCTGGTTGTCCTTGCTCGCCTCTCTCCCCAGCAGGGCCCTGTGATGACCAAACATAGTGAACACAGTCAGCTGTTGCAGCAGCACCAGAATGTCATCATGCAATGTTAATGTCAGTTGTCATGGATTTGCACTGATTTAAAATAAACACTAATTGTAGATTGGCAGCTCGCAGCACAGACCTCTAAGTTGAAATGTTCACATCATTTTTTGTTACAGTGAAAGTTGGCTACTTCTGACAGCATTGAAACACAGTTCAGACAAAGCTGAACACGCACACTGTCTGTAATGCTAGCTACAATATCCAGACATTCATGTCATCCGCTTCAGGTTTTATCCCGCCAGGGTAATCACGGAGCCAGTCTGCGAAATGAAGATACCGTGGCTTTTCACAGAGCGCAAATGGAGAAATTGGCAGATAAGATCCCAGTGGAAGTGGAGGAGTGGATTGGTGTGATAAAGGTACTTACAGCAGGGCCGGGGGGGCCGGCAGCCCCAGTTTCTCCATCCTTACCAGGCAGACCCTGAGGAAAGGAAAGAATTGAAGGACAGAAGTACAGGAGGGAGGGAGAAAAAGAGAAAGATCCATAGTTAGGCAACAGATAATGTTATCTGGTAAACAGGCAAAAGAGAGCTTTCATTTACCACTGTTTGTGTTGATGAGATCAAACTACTGATATACATTAGGGCTTGGGATATAACCATACACACATTGCATGATTTAACAGTCATCATTTCTGTATGCACTACAATATGTGATAACACACTAATTAATAAAAAAAATAAAAATAAACATTCACTTCTGTTTTGAGTTTTTTTCTTTAATATCAATTAACTTAGATTTTACAAATTGTTTATACCCAGTTTCATTGGATAACCACAGCGCAATGTCTGTCAGGATAGTATCAGTATCAATAGCAGCAGTGCAATCATGTTTATGTTCATTGGACTAATACATTGTTTATCTATACTACAGAAATACTAGGCTTAATTACATTTTAATTTATGTCAGTGGAGTAAAGGATGCAACTGTCTCTGTCTGTACTTTTATGATATTTTATGAATCACCTTTTTGTGTTCTTTACAGTAGGTGTTTCACGCTTTATCTACAGTACACTAGTAAATCTACATGTACTGTATAACCTGAATGTATGTGACATAATCACATTGTGTTTTTCTCAGGTAATCAGGTGCGCCTAATGTTAAATATTTTGAGTAAGAACAGCTGTTAACACTTAAAAGTGGAGTTACTTACTCTCAGACCAGGGGCACCAAGGAGTCCTTTCTCACCAGCTTTGCCAGGATCACCCTAACAGGAACAAGAAGGGGATGCTTTAGTCATAGTGACTCTACCTCTGAAGAAAACTTGCCAATAGTTACTAATTATTAGTTACTAATTAATTAGTTATTAATATATAATATACTGTACATTATAATTGCTACACAACTAAGACAAAACTAAGGATACTTGCAGTCTATATGCTACAGTATTACCATATTGTGTTAAATTATTGTTGTGTTGTTGTCTACCCAATAGCCAACTGACAATAGGTATTGTACATTATGTCCATGAAGCCTTGTCAAAAGTGACTCACAGTGGCTCCCTTAGGTCCAGGGAATCCCATGACACCAGGCTGTCCACGGGTCCCCTGAGGTCCGGGAGGTCCCGGACGGCCATCCTCTCCTGCTGCTCCCTGGCACAGAGACGATAACCGTTATCACTACATTTATCCCCCTAAAATATAATAGACGGGCTGGCTGCTGGATGTAGGATGATGATGTATACATATCAAATTTACAATATACAATCAATCAATTAATCAGTCAATCATATACAAAATAAACCAAGCTATAGTCAATTTATAGTCAATCAAAATGTTGTCTATAAAATACAGTAAAATATATACAATTTATTATTATTAGTGATTTTATTATCATTAGTTTTATATATATATATATATTAATGTATTAATAAATATTAATTATAATCTGCATACTTATACAGCAATGGAAACAGAAGATAACGGTAATCCATCACTTCTACATAGTCAGGATGGACCATTCTGCATTAAAGATGTTTCAATCCACATAAATAATTCAAGTTGTTAAAGATTTCATGGAAAGTCTTATAATTATACTTCTACATTGGGTTAAGGCAAAAGCTGGAACTCAGCTTTATTAAAATACCCCAGCCAGCATCAAAGGCTGTCATTACAAATATCTCCCTTTCTGAGCCAATGGAAGCAAATACAATCCCAAGAGTGAGTTAGAAAAATATAAATGAGAACAGAAGACATTGAACAAACAAAGGCATTGTGGAAAAAGGGAAACAAAACAGTTGGTAAAAAACTGAAAGAGAAAAGTAATTTCCACAAACCGATAAGTCATCACAATATGGAATAGAAAAGTTAAACCCTGCCTCGTCTTAGACAGAGCCCCAGCTGGATCATTAATCTTACTGGAGTACAAGAATACACCAATCATAGATGTTATCATGATTTAAGTGTGTACTCACAGAGGGTCCAGCTTTGCCTTGAGCGCCAGCATCACCAGGACGTCCAGTAAGACCCTAGGTGGAGGGCAGAAACCAAGACATAGCCTGATCCTTACAGTATGACTCATCAGATCTTGCACTAAAAAGTGACAACATGCTGACATGTGGAAGATAATTTCACACCAGAAACTTGTCTCTGTGTGCCCTGAGCATTAGTTTACTACCTAGCGACAGATATGGCTAATGCTTTAAATATGATCAACAACACAATATACGTCTTCACAGGCTACAGTATATAAATAATGTCTTATTCATTGCTTTGCCATAGCTGCTTATTTCACACAAATTCTACTGTGAAAACGACCCAAATATCAATGTCGGCAAGAAGGTGTTAGAAGTCATACTGTGTAAATGTCATAAAAAAGAAATGGTATCAATCCAGGTTATGGACATTTTCCTTGAGGTGGTTGTGATTTCATTTTGTTTGCTATATTCCATGGCACAGGGCAATACTAGTGTTAAACACTCTTTCCATTGTATTCCGCCAAAAGAATCTGATCACTTACAGTACTTACTAGTTTCCACTGAATATGATTTAAAATGTAAATAGAAATAAAAAGATATATATGTATGCATTGAATGAGATAAATTAGCTATAAATGTAACCTGCTGTTGGACAGCACTGTACACATGGTCAGGGAGGAACCTACCCTTGCACCAGGCAGACCAGGCTCTCCTGGGCGACCAGGATCACCGTTAGAACCCTTGGGACCCCCAGCCCCAGCAGGTCCACGCTCACCGGGAGCTCCCTGTGAAAGGGCAGAGAGAATAGAAGACATGCAGCCATTTTGATTTTGAACTATTATTGGTGTGTTGGTCAGGCGGCTCATGTTGGTTGTATTAGAATGAGGTGGATAATGTAGTAGATGTGGGACATTTGTAGGTCACAGGTAATATAAGATATTGGTTTAAGAGCTGTGCTGCCACCATATGGCCATAACATAATGGAACTACATAGTGTGCAGTACTGTACTGTTGTTGCCTGCATAGTAATGTGATGCTTCAAAAGCAGTGGCGACCATTTTAAGTTTAAATACAATTAAGCCAAAATACAAATTGGCTAACTGCCAAGTTGGTTTATTAATAGCTATATTAAAAGTTGATGAGCATTTCCATTTAAGCTCATGAAAGCATACTGAAAAGCCTGTCAATCTAAATCAGCACATACTGTATTATTAGTCATACATAGAAACATGAATAGTTATCTTCAGATATCTATAGATAACTATAACAGACTTCAGATAATACATTATTGTGTTAACCTAATATATACAGCTTCATTCAAAACAAAACAACCAACAAAATCAATGAGACATATTTAAGCAATATTGAACAATATTTGTGCAATTAACTTAAATTGTTGCATATTAAAAGTTTACAAAATTTCACTCTGCTTTGTTTTCAACCTCTGCTGTCTTCAATTGTTTCTCTGAAAACTAGGCATGTACTGTTCTTTAATGTGTCTACAAGGCTGGGCCTGGTAGTATACCAGACCATATATATATATAAGTCCAACTTCAGTAGTGTATATGGTATGGCAGTGGTGGCTGGGGAAAAAAACATTACACTGACAAACATGAAGGAGATGCCAAGACTATTTTCATTAATCAAGATGAAAAGTCTGAGCTATTTCTGCCGTATGTGGAGGGAATATAATCTCCCAGTAGTACATTGCAGCAGACGTACCACACATTTATAGCATAAATATAAAAATAAGATTAGGTTTAGCTGACTCTGATCTGGTTATTTTTCTAGCCAACCAGATGTGGCCTAACTGTAGATGTGTATCCCTCTTCATTTCCTGTTTCACAACAGATTTGTCACTCATAAAAGAAACACCAGCACAATATATATCACAAATAGATGTCATAAATATGAGGGCACTCACCTTAGGACCAGCCAGACCATCCTGACCAGGGAAACCACGGTTACCAGGAGATCCCTAAAAAAAAAGTAGGCCAGACTCTGTGTTAAATGAGTACACTGCGTAATCAGCAGGGGACCCCATGTGACCTGTCGAAAGTTGATTTACTTTATTTACTGGCTACCTTTTAAAATACATTTTAAGTGCAAAAACGTCACAAGTAAACACAACAGTGCAGTCATCAACACATTTGGTTGAATATGTTAACAACACCTAAAATTACTTGAATCAAATAATTATTTAGACATTTTGTATAAAAATGGTACTGTGTCATTGTGTGTTATGGCAACAACGTGCACAGACACTGCATGTGTGTGTGTGCATCTCAGTATTTGTGTTCCTCAAATTAAATCAAAAGATTTTGCTGTAGTACATATAACCGCTTGCAGATGCCAAATGGGGAACGCAAATTCTGGTCAGCTATTATGCACATTAAATACTGTACTACTTTACCTATTTAAATATTTCAGTATTTATTCATTGGCATGCTGCTGCAATGATAAAGGCTAAAGTACAATATTGCTATAGCTATTGAACCTGCATTAGCACTCACAGCCCACAGTAGAGGCCATGTAAACTGGTTTAAACAATTTTACGGGCACTCACTCTCTCCCCAGGAGGTCCGAGGGGTCCAGCAGCTCCAGCCTCTCCTCTGGGTCCTCGCTTGCCTTCCTCTCCTGCTGGGCCAAGAGGGCCCTGAAGACCCACCGGTCCCTAAAAGTAATTAGAACAGGAAAATAATTTAGAGTGAAATGTTTTGAATATTCATCTCTAGGTGTATTTAATTGTTTCGACTGCTTTATTATGTAGATGTTTTGGGTGAGCTGTTTTAACCTGATGCTGAAAAAAAGGACAATAAACTATAAACTAATCCTGACCAATGACAATATTGTCCATTTGATTTAAATTCTTTTCAGAAAGTCGTACTGAATTCTGGCAGTAAAATCTTCATTATAGTTGTGATTGTTGTGATGAAACTTAGTTTATCTTATGCAGCAAGTTCTTTTATTACAGTTTTTTTCAATCGCTAACAAGCGCTTACCCATACTTCAGATACTTTTTCTAAAATCTTAACACTGACTCACACCTACAAAACACAATTGGCCAAATAGATAATTTTCTTCTCAAAAACACATTTTGTTAAATATATACTAACTCTTCATTTCAAAATAGAACACATCTTTCTCTGCACACACTAACTTTACCAAAACACTGGAAATCTGACTCAAAATTAAATTATTCTGTCAAAGAATAACACTTGTTTTCACTTCACAAGGTACATTCAGTCAAAATACACCAGGATTCAAAATTCTGGCTATTGTTGACATTACAAAAACTGCATAGACTTTTGTGTCAGTTTTACAGGTATTTGCATGCAAAACATGCAATCCACAGTTTTTACACAAAATGTCTTTGTTGGGAACTGTATGTCCACATGTACAGTAATGTTCACATTCAAAAGCATTCCAGCATGCAAAGCATTTTCTTTACTGTTTACTACAAAAGGTACAGTAGAAACATGGTATGATAGAACAGAAAAAGTTTTACAGTATTGCTTGCTTCGAGAGTGAGGGGACATTGGAGTGCGAGATTGGCCGGAGAGGTGAGCTGAGCCAGAAGGCAAAGCTTTCGATCTTCTGGGCAATTTTCGTTCCTACTCTCACCTATGGTCACCTATGGTCATGAAGACAAGATCACGGGTACAAGCGGCCGAAATGGGTTTTCTCAGGGAGGCTGGCTTAGAGATAGGGTGAGAAGCTCAGCTATCCGTGAGGAACTCGGAGTAGAGCCGCTGCTCCTTTGTGTCGAAAGGAG